>WBNO01019598.1:0-45029 GCA_013400575.1 Peucedramus taeniatus | reverse complement strand
CTCTCTGTCCGTGCCTGCGGGGGCGGCCGCGGCGCTCTGCAGGCACCGAGCACGGCGGGACTGGCGGAGCCGGGGCTGCTCACTCCGCCCAGTTCCCGTCCGCCGGAGGAAGCGAGTCACGGGGAGGGCCGGTGGTGGGAGGCTTCCTGCCGTCATTAGCTCGGCGGGCCGCGGGACGGAAGGCACGGAGGGAGGGCGGTCCGAGTC
Organism: Peucedramus taeniatus; assembly: GCA_013400575.1. Lineage (NCBI taxonomy): Eukaryota > Metazoa > Chordata > Aves > Passeriformes > Fringillidae > Peucedramus > Peucedramus taeniatus. The sequence goes on along the minus strand of WBNO01019598.1, from coordinate 44,822 downwards.
GGTCTCCCACAGCTCCGCTCCCGGAGAGCAGGGCGGCGGGAGGAGGGGTGCAGCAGCCGCCCTGGCTGCCCCCTCAGCTGAGAGAGGCTGTGAGGGTGCGTGGGTGTGATAAAAACCAGGGGGATATCGGCCCCTCCAGCCTGGGCTCTGGGCGAGCCGTTTGCTGTGCTCTCCTCAGGTGCGCGGCGGGGACACTTCTGGCATCAGCACAGCTGCTTGCTTATCAGTGGCCCTCCTTTGTGGCATCTGCGTTTGTTCTTGTCCATGGGCAACTCTGCAAGTGAAACTGTGGGAACTCGTCGTGCTCCAGACAGGCAAATCCCCTCACTGCCATAGTCCATAACACCATAACCCCAAAATACTTGGGGAGTTAGAAGGGATGCATTTTGAGTTACTAGTCCTTCATGTACTGAGCTATGTTTTTATGACTGTCTTGATGCTGTCTTGTGTTGGGTAACTCCAGCATTTGGACATTAATTCTGATGCTTAGTTGAACAAAATTAATATTTGCAAAGTAAGCACAGCTGGATCTGTATTTGATTATGTACATGCTTTTGAAGGATGTCCATTGCTTTTAGATGCCTTAGCATCCATAAGTCCAGGGTTACAGGTCTTGCAGGGAAGTTGCTCCATTCTTGTCAGCTGTAGTTTTTGTTGCTGCAATGTGCCTTTAGATAAAAATGAAGATACTCAAATCCAGAATATCATTTAAGAAAAACAAATGAAAAACCAAAAACCCAACAACAACCAACCAACCCACAGAAAACCAACAACCCCCCAAACAAGCAAACAAACAAAAAAAAAAAAACACCCACAAAAAAACCCTAAACAACCAAAACCCACTTCTGAAGACTTTAGGAAGAATCCTGCCAATTAAGCAGAATATGCCAACAACCATACTGGCTGTAAGATGCTACCATCTTCAAAGAAATTTCACAATCTTCAGATAACTCATATTGCTGCCCTCTTTTAAAAGAAGAAAAATAATTCTAAAAAATGTGGCTTGTGTTGTAAAAGAACTCCAAACATTTATATCAGCCAGCTTTTTGCATTTAAGTCCCAGTGGATTTTTCCACTTCTGCCATTCTTAAGCAATAGCAAACATTTTATATGACAAGGTGACTGCTAATAAAGATTGAGAGGGTTTTTTTCTAATTAAAAGACTTTTTGCAGATTGGCTGGATGATTGTTTGCTTTAATTATTGTCTTGGTTTGAAAGAGAGGTACCTGCCAGCAAAAGCTGGAATCTCCCTTTGAATAGAGAATGTAAACCCCCTCCCTCAGATTATTATAATTTTGCAATTGGAGGCTCTCAGGCAAAGATTTGGGAGTGGGAATAACAGTTCTTTACTAGGAATATTAGACAAAGCAAAGAAAAATACAAATGTAATAGCACTAAGAGACAAGGAAAAACAAAGAAACAACAAAACCTCAGAAAATGCCCTGACAGAGTCAGGGATGTGACCTGACACCCTGGGTATCAGGGTGGTGAAAGCAGTCCAGATGGAATCCTCCTTGAGTAGTAGAATGCAGTCTGTGAAGTGGAAATAGTCCTGTATGAGAGTCCAATGGTGACGAAAATGTGTTCAGTCTTCCTCTGGAGAGAAATCCAGTGGAGAGAGAGAAAACAAGCAGGGTCCCCTGGTACTCCAGTCCTTTTGGAGCGGTGTCCTCGGACCAAACTGCCGCTCACTGCTGTTGCACCCGGAGAAACCTGCTGCCTCCTTTGTTTAAGTCAAGTATCCATCAAGTACCCAGCAATTAGTTACCTAGCAAAACCACCAGGAAAAAATTCCACAAACACAAAAGAAACAGATCCAACCCCCAACAATTATGAATGAGAAAGACCACTGAACCCTGTAATTTTGGCTAAGGTATTTCTGTGTGTGTGACATTGATTGGTATTGCTTCTGAAGCTTGTGATGGGACCTTTAACCCAATGTGCCAAGCCATAACAGCGGGACTGCTCCACCAGTCCACCATCCAGAAGCTGGACTCCCTGTTCCAGGCCTTTGAGTAAGAACAGAGGTCTCACATTCAGTTCCTTTTCCTGCCTGAATAAAGATACTGAACCATAATAAAAATCTGTAGCTAATACCAAAAATACCATGGATGACAGTATGTATTTACATAAAGAGAAAATAAAAATAGATACGTATTTATCATAATAATGTTTCAGATAATTTTATAATGGTGAAAAGAGGCCAAAGAGTTGTTTTTTTTTTCTACAGAATATGAAATAGGACACCAGTTAGGCATTAGGCTTAAGAATCCATGATCACATCTGAGACAGTTTTGTCAGTCTGTATTAAGTCTTATTTTTCTTTCATCACTGATATTGAAAGCATTACTTGAAATTAATGGAGAACAAGAAAGCCATGCTTCATCAGATTTTCTGTATATATTTAAGTAGCTTCAGGGCATTTTTTAATATTTCCCGAATACTTAGTTTTAGTTACAACTCTTGCCTCTTTCTTTCCCCCTCTTGTCTTGAAATAGTTCAGCAACAGCTCTTACCCATTGAGTTGAAGTATTTCCTTCACCAGGAAAGCATCAAGGTGGTTTGTGGTTTTATTCAACATCAGTGTGATAACCGGGAAGGTTTTGTCCTCTTCCTTTTGATGGCTTTGTTTAGTCTGAGGTTCAAGAGTGGAAGCCTGTTGTCATTCCAAAGTTCAGGACAGTTATTTCCAGAACAGGTTCTACTAGTTTTATTTAACTAAAACAAAAAGCACTTCACTAACTTACTGAGGGGTGATGCTTTTTACTAGTTGTTATTCTTTGTTGCATCATTTCCTACACAGCTATAAACTTGGCAGATTGCTTATTTATAGTGAAAAAAATGTTTTTATTGAACTTTCTCAATTCAGTCCAGGTGGTTTTGAATTTCAAAAAGTTGCCTATTAGTAATTGAAATTAATTTCCCAGTCACTTGATTTTATTGGGTCTCAAGAATTATTCTTCTGTTTTGGTCACTCCAAATAACATCTCTATAAGAATTAAAATAACCCACAGTACTCCCACCAAATATTTCAACAATTTATTTTTACAGCATTAGCAGTATTATAAAAATAAGTTAGGTACCTTGTGCATGGACACTCCTTTAGGTAGAGGTGTCTCATTCTTTGACACAAGAAAACACAGTGTCTGCATTTCCTGAGTTTCCATATTCTATATCCAGGTACTGAATGCAATGTACTCACCTACTACAAAAAGTCTTGCTAGTGAAAATCACTCTTACAGCCCTTGTAGGAACATTGAACATATGGAAAGAGAACAGGGAAACAGTAGGGACAGTACCCAGAATCAGTCACCTGTCTGCTCAAAAGACCTGCCATGGAAGCATGAACTGAGCTGGAGATCACTTCCAGGAAGCAGCCAAATTAATTTCTATGTGTGTATTCTGTAACCTACAGATGACGCAATTATGTTAAGAAAAATGGCTCCTAGACTGTGAAAACTTTAGGGAAAAAAAACCCCTTCAGAATGGTTACAATTAAACTGATCCATACTGCTTATAAAACTAGCAAGAAATCATTGTATCAAGTAAAATCAATAAATAATTTGGCATTGAGTATGAAGTAATTCATTACATAAGCTAATTTTCCTGCTTCTAAGAAAAGATTATGTTTCCTTCCAGCAAAAGCCTGACAGTAGCCAAAAAATCTCATAGTTGGGAGAATGATCAATTTTAAAGGAAAGAAGAAGAAAGTTTGAATTCATCTGGAATTTAAAGATATGTCTTCTAAACAAATCTCTTGGCAAAATGATATAAAATCTTCCAGTATTACTGTAGGTCCACAGAAACTGGTGCATCTTCAAACCCGAAACTGGGGTTTTACACAGGACAGTCTTGTTCCTGATTGAGGATGGCCAGGAACATCCCTTGGTAACCAGTCAGTCAAGTCTGGCCATGTGACAGGAAGGACCAGGGCGTGAGGTGGCAGCTGGGACTGTGCATTCTGCAGGACTGAAGGTGTCAGTGCCACGCTTCCAGGTTTGCCCAAGTGCTTTCCCCCCTTAACTGCCCAGCACCAGCTCAGGGTTGGAAGCAGCAGTGCCAAGCCTGGATGGTGCTGTGCCTGAGTTAATAAGCCCTGCCAGCTTTAATTGGACTGTTTGGAAACAAGGCAGCTGTTGTGCATCCTTAGCCTAATTTATTTCCAAATTTGATAATACACTCAGTATTAATGGAGAGCTGACTGTAATTATTTTTTTCTGGTTAGACTAGTTACAGAGTAAGTCATACTGCATTGTGCTCTCTTTCTCATATGCTCCATTATAACTTTAAAGAACATATTGCATTATGCTTCCTTTTTGGCTTCCTACCTTATACTTTACAAGAAATTTCTGAGCAGTAGTAGTCACGTTTGTAAGTCAGCTGACTATATTTATGCATTTAACAAAGTGTCTCATATTCTTCTTTGTGCTCATTAACAAATCTTTGAACTGCAGATGAGTTTTAGACATGTAATAATTTACCATAAGTCATGCAGCTTTGTATATGTATAAATATAGAGGATATGTTATATGATAGTAGCAATAAATTGCTTCAAATGAATACAAGTGAAAGATGTGAAAAAGACTCTTAGTACTTTCCCTACCAGAAGCATTCCAAAACAAAGTTTTTAATAGTATCTGAATAAATTACTGTTTAAGTTAATACTAGGGCATCTGATGTACTGGACAGGTCTTGCACACATAGGAAATGAGTATCTTGTGATTTTGTGTATGACCCATAACATAATACTGGGCTGAAATAAAATTCCACTGAAATTATTAATTGCTATGTGACCAAGATGTCGAGTTCTTTGTTTTAACATAAAACACATGGCTTTGTTTATTTCCATTAAAAACGTTAGCAATATGCCAAAATGGATATGCACAGATGGACTGGCTGGTGGGATGGATCTAATTAAAACCTCATTGAAGGTGAAGGGTATAACTGCCATCTTTAATTTCATCTAATTTAAGGATAATTAAGTCCCCTCCCGTAACTAAGCACAGCAGCAGCCTCCACCCAGATTCAGAACAAAAATATAATTTCAAATGCTGGAGTCACTGATGGCAGCACCAGCCAGAGGTGTTGCCATCACTTCCTCCACGCGTGCCTCTGCCCTGCACTGTGTGGGCTCAGGTAGTGTTGCTATGACTTTTTGTTTGGGGACCTGTCTTATGGAGGGCATCTGATTTAACAGTTTGCATTTGCTTTGCAAGAAACAGGAACAATAAGAGAGTGGGTAGTTCATTGGAGAATTAGTGGAATATTTTAAGCTAAATTTTTTATGGTTTTGCAGTGCAAATGTCAATACACAGTCTCCTTCCTCCTTCTAGTTGTGCTTTTTGTGATGTATGTTGCTCCCTAACCTGCTTCAAGTGATGGTCCAATGAAGTTCAGGGCTGTCAGGAATGGTGAAAAATCTTTGGGTGAAATACAAGAAGTGACAGAAAGAATAATACAGGTACTTCATCAAAGAAATGCATATCTGTTGTGATTCTGTACATTAATATAAGAGACCTCTAATGCCTGACATATTATTATGAAGTGCCAATAAATAACCTGTTAGGCATAAAGGTTACCAAAGGTCAGAAAACCACATTCAAATGCAGGCTGGATCTGCAGAAAAGACCATCAATTTAGTGTCAGAGGGAACCTGCTTTTTTAGTCTTTGCAACATCAGTACAAATATCAGAAGCAAATGCACTTAGTGTCACTGTGTCTAAAGCCAGCTCTTGGTCTAATTCTTTTATCATTAGACCACATGAACCAATCAGGCCCTGAACTTTTGTGTTTCTTTCTGAACAAAAGAAAAAACTGAAAAATTCATGTGGTCTTAATACTGATCACTCCCATTTGATTCACATTTGTTCATCTTTCTGTGGCTGGTTAGGCTAAAAATCTGAATGATCATGTCTTAACATTTATATATAGCAGAACATACCTTAAGGCCTATTAGAAGTCCACAAAAGTTTGCCAGCATGATTATATCCTTTTTGATCTTCCTGTTTTCTGTTTGGACTCTTTTTGTTCTCCACACACAGTGTAGCACGAAGGGGTCTGGGTACATAACTGAGGCTGCTGCAGACCACAGAAGCCCCAAACAGCTCCCCTGCCTGCTTCCCCCTCGAGCAGAGCCTGTCTGTGCTGCCCAGGGCAAAGGCAGAGCAGGATGTGGTGGTGCAATAGGATGTCATTTTGTATTTTTAGAGAAACGGCAAAAAACCCCAGAGGATGACACAGAAAGCATTAAGGAAACTCTAGGCAGCACCCAAATGGGCACAGATACCACGATCTGTTTGTTTCCTGCTGGGCAGTGACTCCTCCCAGCAAGCTGCCGAGACAATGTCAGGATCACAAGTACACGAGCAAGTGCAGTTGTACAAGGAAAATGCAGTACTGCATTGCTGCCCAGGCAGCAGGTCTGTTCACCCCCAGTCCAGCTCAGCAGGAACCCTCTCACGAGCTCTGTGTTCCTCCACAGTGCTCAGATGCTTCCAGTGTCGCAAGATCAGATGTTTCCAATTTTTCTTCCTGCAGTGGCTGCTTAGAAGTTCTTCTGCTGTCTGGAGAAAGCCAAATACTGGGAACCCTTTCCTGTCATATGACTGGACCTACTGCTGCAAATGAAGGGCCTGCCAGAAAGCTGGAATTCTGCTGCATGTGCACTGAGCACTCCATCCAGCATTGCTGCTGGAGGCAGGGTTGTCGCTGTGGCGAGCTGGTGACTTGCTTTAGTAGGGGCCAGTGAGGAGTGTGAGGGAAGCAGAGTTGAATCATTATAGGAGAGGTTGCAAGTCACATATTGCCATTGCCTTTTGTAGCTCTTGGAGTGTCTTTTCAGAGGTGTGCTGCATGGTTGAGAGAGCACAGCCCCAAAGAGGCTGACAGCAGGGCCTGAGTGCTGCTGTTAGCAAAAGAATTCTTCCAGTTGGCAAAGCTCTCTCAGAGTTTTCCTAGGATAAAGGTCACTGTGAGCAAGGCACAAGCAAGGTCACCAGGCTGTGAGCAGCTTTTTGGGCTATAAACTGCCCACCATATGTGCCTGCTCAAGCACCTGAACTTGTGCAGAATTTGCCTTGCAGCCAAGAAGCTGCCCCACCCTTTTGCTTTCCATCATGTGATTTGCCATGCAGGCAGGTAGTTTGTAACCCTGCAGCAATGCCATATGTTACCTGTGCACTTGACAGCCCAGCTCCAGTCCTGCAAACTTAGAAACTTGTGTTTAGCCTGTCAGATTCCTAGAGATTAATCAGGCATATAAATGTTGGCTGGATCAGTAAATAGTTTCCCAGTTCTTTCAAATTCACTTATGGTAACACATTGCTTTTCCTTGTTTTTCTTTCACATTTTAAAACCAGAACATTTAGTTCAAGGGTCACATACAGTCATTATCTTTAAATACTCTGTACACGTAAGTGCTGACAAGATCCTAGGTCAGCAAGTATCTCTCAGTTAAAACCTTGAAGCATGCAGACAGCGTGTATTGCTGTTGGAGTCAACAGCACCTTGTAAAATGCATCGCTTTTTTCTTAGAAGGGACCAAAGGTTTCTAATTAGTTTTTCACCCTCTCAAATCACACTTCTATTAAATAGCAAAAAGAAAAAAGCCCCCCAAAAAAGAGTACTATCATATCTGTTACTGTGAGAACAGGAATAATAATGCAATGGAAAATGTTCTCATCAGTGTTTAAACTAACTTAAAAGCTTTGAAAGAAAACTGTGACAGAAGAGGAGTCGCCAGAGTTTTTCATCCCTCCCCTGAACAGAACTGCTTGTGCATACAGAATTTCAGAGGGTTTGTTAGATTTGATTTACATTGTGTTGTAGAGTTGCCAAATGGAGCAATGTTCAGTACTTTGAAAAATAAATCAAAAAACAGTGGCTTCATTTCAAATAATTGCTCTGGTCATTATTAGGTTTGAGTCCAGATCTCTTCTTGTTTATGCTGTTGTACATGTGGAATGGTGCTGCACCTGCACAGCACCTGTGGTTTCACCATGTCTCAGCCTTCTAGGGCAGGTTTGCTGTGAGGGGCTACCAGGCTGTCAGCTCCCCATCAGAGCTCCCCCAAGTGACATGTGCTTCTTATTATGAGATGGGAGAGATTTGGGATTGGTTGGAAAATGACTGGCCCCCCTCATTCTGGGGGAAAGAGAAAAGCAAGTCCTTGAATCCTAAATGCCCACTGTCAGAAATCAAAAAATTAAATCTCTGCAGCAATTATGTTAAACTATGTTCATTATTTTCACACAATTCCATGCATTTTAGGAGCCCCAAGTCATGTATTTTGAAATGCCATGCAAATACTAATAAACAAAATACCAGTGTTTTGAGAGTAATTCCAGGTATATATTAAGGTACAGATGGTTTGGGTGTGCTGCCTCCATTTTGCTGTTAAACCTGGGATAAATGAAACTAGATAAAGTATTTAATGCAGAAATTCCCAAACTCCATTTCTTTGTCTGTCTCTACCATTCGCCTCTACTGGAGGATCCAAAAGCTGATTCTGTGTTTAACAAGGGTGAATTGCTTAATCTTTGTTAAAATAAATAAGAGTCGCTTGTCACCTTTATACAGGTGCTAAAAGGATGTCTCCTATGAGAATATCATGTGAGGACATCACATAACTACTGTTGATTGCTTACAGTTTGTTTTATTTCATGGGTAAAAATATTCTGCTCTTACAAATATTTGAAATTATACATACAAGAGCCTTTCTTAAATGCTTAAAAATTGCTAGTACTTTATCTGTCAAGAACTACATTCTGTGTATTAAAAGCCACCAAAGCACAATATGTAGTTGGTATTTGTGGGTGCCTTTTTCTTTTTAATGACCTAAAACACACTGCTTCCATATTGCTAATGGTAAGAACTTCTGTTTACTATATGCCTAGTATGACAGAAGTTTTGATTAATGAAAATTATTAGCATCCTCTTGTATTAACCCATATTTATATAGAGAGGTGCTGTTTTGATGTACATTTATCTTTTCTTAGTCTGGCTGGTATTTGCTGAAGCAGAATTCTATTATTTCAATAAAATGGCACATGCAAGTTATGAAAGTCATAGTCCGTGTGAATTATATATAGCTACTGTAAAAAGACTGGCAAATTTTAGCTTCCTTAGGTTTTCAAAAGCTAAGGTATTAATTAAGCAGAGGTGGATAAATACACAGCTTTGATGAAGACTTTTTTTGTCATGAGGATGTGTCTGCTGCTTCTATAGTCTTCAGGCACACTGCATACAAAAACAAGGCAGCAACTGTGCTGGTTGGCATTGTTACCAATATAGGGCAAAAGCAATTATTATGTGTGGAAAACTGTAATGGAAATTTATATCAACAACAGAGGAAGAATTGGCATCTGAAAAAGGGCATGAAAATAAAACATAATAAAGCAGGGATATCATCTTCCAACAGCACTGCACAAATAAGAGCTATGTGTGCAGAAGGGCCTCTTGAAATAAAAGTGCATGACTCCAAACAAGAGATGTGCCTTTCTCATACACAGTTCTGAGGCAGAGAGAGTTTCTTCTCATGGATCTAAATGCAGTTGTCTTACACTACTCGAGTACTAATTTAGGCTTTTCAAATGGAGCAAGTGTGTTTGAGGTACACGTGTGCCTGAAGTGATGTACACACTTTGTTTCAAAAGGATGCTGTGCTGCACTGGCATCTTCAAGACTGTGCAGTGTAAAGGTCCTTTCTCCAGCATTTAACCAATTTTTCATCTTTTCATTTTGTGATGCTGTCGTTGTAAAAGCTGGTTTAGCTGCATCTTGCAAATTAATTTGTGAAGTGAGAGACAGGGAAAGAGATTAATCTGTCTGCATAGTATATTAAAATAAGAGCGTAAGATGCTTTTCTCCTCTGATAGAGCTTTGTGAGGCTGTTTGTAGAGACAGTAAAATAAAGCTTGAGGGATCTCAGAGGTAAGAAGCACCCTTACTTATCTCCTGTATTTTTGTGAAACCTCTAGTAGAAGAATCTAATACATCATATATATCAACCTTTTGGGCACAGAAAGAATTCCAAACTGTTTCTTAGGATCCAATTTAAGCATTTGGCCATTTTTTATTTTTAAGGGCACCTGAAAATAACTCTGAAAGAGAAATCTTTGCAGGGAGGGGGTAATAGCTGAGCTCAACAGCAAATTCTTCAGGTTTGAGTGCTAAAATCCAGACTTTTTAGGAACAGATGTATCACTGATGTAAACAGAGTAGCATTGAATTATGACTTGTTTCTTCCCCATGAACTTACCTTTGAAAGTTTTAGTCCTGAACTCCATTTCTACCTTGTGAATCAGCTAAGAATCATATGCCCCATAAGATTTAAAAACAAAGGGGGTTTCATGACTATGGACAATAATCACATTCAGAAAGAATTATTGCAAAATTAATTGTTATTTATTCTGTCAGAGACGGGGGAGGAGGAGGGTGCAGAAATTTCTGTAAAGCTGGCATATCCACTAACAGAATTTTCACATTTCTTTGGTACTTATTGACTGGCCAGTGGGTTCCATGTTCATTGCTTACTAGATGTTTTAGGAGAAATCATTGGTTTTGTCTCAATTCATGTCTGATTTGGTCCAACAGTGAGAATATTATTAGTGACTTTCATGAGAGCAGGAACAGATAGATAAATTAAAATCTTGACTTAAGATGAAAGAAAACCCTTGGTCTTGGCAAATACTCTTTTTTGCTTTAAAGTGAGATATTTAAATCGTATTTTTAAAGTCTGCTTCCACAGACCATTATAGACCTCCATGTTCTACCACTTTATGGTTTTTTTTTAATAGAAGAAGTCATCATTTTCATTTAAAAGAAATATTCAAGTCAAATTTTCCACAGTCACTGCAAGGAGAAAGACAAATTGCTTTTCCTCTTACGTTCTTGCAGTTTGATTCAGTTCCTCACTGTGCTACCATGATAAATAATGCCTTGTGGATCATTTAAGGTTAGATGGTAGCTGGCCCATCTGTGAGCTACTCACTGTGGTGTGAGCCCAAGGTGAGGCAAAACCAGTTCAGAGCTCAGAGGAGTGTAGGGCTGGTGCTGAAATACTGCCATGGTGAGTGTGGGGCTGCCAGGCAGCCAGAAAAGGGACAGAGGGGCACGTAGAAAGCTCTCTACCACATTTTCTCAATGCAAACAAGAAATGCAAAGGGGGACACACTGTGTGGATTACAGTAAGTCTATGATGGGCAAAGAAATATGGCTGCTCCCTCCATGCAGGGTCCCTGCACTGCTTCTCATGTAAACTTGGTATTACTAGCAGAACCTCATCTCTAAAATGGGGTTTCTAAACACTTTCACAGAAAATCTGTTTCAGTGTTTTAACTACCTATTGATCAACTGCCAGAAAATGACAACTTGCTGTTACTGCTGCTAACTAAAGGTGAGGGTAAGGGACATGGCATATTGATTCCTTGGTGTTTATTCTACTATGAAGAAAAAAAAAATCAGAAGTGGTGTGAGGTGGGGAATAGATTCTTCAATGCTTATCCTGATACAAGGAACAAATCACCAACAGCTGAAGTAGGCAGGAGCCAGGCTCAAAGCACACAAAAGTAGGTTCTTCAATTCACATGTGGCTGAGAGGTGGAACAGAGGATGCTGTGAGTGCCAGAGTCTTACGTGTGTTCAAGGGTTGGTGAAACAGGTTCATAGAAGAGAAATGTGTTAAGGGTTGCTAAACACATGGCAACCACATCTGCCTCAGGCAGACTGTGACCTGCAAATGCTGGGTAATGGGAGACTTTGGGGGGCACACACCATATGAGTTTCCTGTGTTCTTTTCAGCTGCTGTCAGAGACAGAATCCTGAATAAGGTGATCTTTCCTTTGACCTGATATAGCTTTTTTCTTTTTTTTCTTTTTTTGTTCTTATTAGGCACATCCATTTTATAAATAGTAATGCTATCTCACTGCTTCCTACTATGGCTTCTCTATTATCTCATCCATCAGCTATTTCTTGTCTTTCTGACTGCCAGCAAAGATGAACATTCTTGATGTGTCCAGATAGTACCTTGCACTGTTGGGGTCACTTGGTGTGACCAAGTGCTTTCACAATATAGCCATTATTAATAAATAGTATAGAAACATGGGGGATTGTAGGTTTTTTCTTTTTGTTGCCCTCTGGGTTTTGTTCTGACTGTCATTTGGCTTCTGTAACCCAAAATCAAATTAGTTAACCCTTTTTGTTAAGAATGAAATGTTCCCAGCAATGTAGAGATCTTCTCAATGTCTCCCTTTGCCATGTAGTAAGCAACTTCAAGGGCTGTGGAATCATGATACCTTTTACTAATAAGTTCTTGATTTTCCCTCCTCTTTCTATTAATGTAAATAATTTAGTATCTTGATGTATTGGTCTTTCTTTATTGACATGTAAAACAAACAACCGCCAGTTGACACGAGTGGTTTTTTTTTTTTTTTTTGTTAGTGGGGCTTGGACTTCTGAATTTCTCAAGAAGAATCATCCTTGCAGGTTTGCTGGGAAATTGGGTCATAACTTTCTGTCCTTTACTGGCTAAGTGTTCACAAGCACCATCTATGCTGTACCATAATATTTGAAGAAGTCAGTGAAACCTGCAAGCCCAGGTTGACAGCTATAAAACAACAGTGCTCTAGCAAGGCTGTAAAGCTGGCCAGGGAGAAACATAATACAAGGTAGCCTGAAAACATGGGAATTAGAACTGGAAAATAGTGGAATTGAGAATCAGCCATAAACAAGGTGTTGGCATTGGCAAACTCTGATCATATACTTGAAGTGCAACTTGCCCCTCTTAAACAGGGCAAGTTTGGTCTAAATTGAATTCCTGTTGTAGACTTGATTAGGAAAAAATTTATCTCACGGTTGCTAACTACTGATGAAGAACTGACAAATTTTTCAGGACATCTGCAGTTTTGAGAACATCCATGTCTAAGAGACACTGTTCAAAAGAAAATACTCAGAAGATGCTAATTAGCACTATATTTTTTTCTATAAAATCATAGAATATCCTGAGTTGGAAGGGACCCACAAGGATCATTAAAGTCTAGCTCTTATACTCACATAAACTGAGATCCAAGCCTTTGTAAGCAAATGTTTTGTTAAAAAGAAATAATGTATGCATAACAGTTCTGTGTGGATACTTACATAAAAAAAGGATTTTGAAAAGTATACATTATTGCGCAAATAAGGGCTGTTCCCTAGGACCCAGAAGTAATGGGTTTTATAGATCTTTTCCATAGACTTGCATACCAGCTTGACAGACAGATTGTTTGGATTTTAAGCACTCAGACTAGCAAAAATGTCCAAAAGGGGAAAATTGCTGGAATTTTAGATTTGGATAATCCCATCTATCAACCTGTTTTCTCAGCTGAGTGAATTTTCTGTTAATTTAGGGAAAGAATAACAAAATCCTTTTTCACTACATCTTCTGAAATACTTACAGAAGTTCACATCTATACATGTCCCAGTCTTCCTCAGAGGAGATGATGTACACAGGGTGTGTGATGGCAGGAGTTTGCTGATGCAGGGAACACATCGCTCCTTTCCCTTAATGTCAAGTGTTCATTTAATTAACTTGCTTGGGTGACTGTATTTTGCTACCAGTTATTTTCAGTAATAAAGTGAAATGCTCTCTTTGTGTAAAACACAAGTAAAGTTGAAACTAAAGTGTGTCTTCCCATTTGTAGTAAGAGGCAACTACAATAGAGCTGCCAAGAGAGGGGCTGACTCATTACAATCCCAGACACTGTATAGAGGAATACATCACATTTCCTGTCATAAGTCCCCTGAAAGTGCTACTAACTCCAGCTTTGGAAGGGTGTGCTGGAAGTTTCTTGCCTTATTGATCTTAGTGCAGGCCTTAGTTTGTGCACACAGGGTGCTCGGCTTGTGTGTGATACATTGAAGTTGTAGGAGGAGTGAGAGCATTTAGAAGTTACATCACCTTTCTCTCATCCTTAACACCACTGCAGATTTCTGAACCAGCCTCATATCTTCTTGTGGCCAGGAGAATGGCTTGGTGTCAAGGCATCTCCAGGGGATGTTTGCCTCCCAGCTGCCTCTTCTAATGTGAGGACATGACTTGATTTCCGTGCTCATCACAACTGCTTCCTCCAAGGTAAACTGCAAATTACAAACACGCTAATAGGTACTTCAAAATGTGCCAAGCCTATGGTCAGTGTGGGTTGCTGGGAATTTTTTTTGTCCATTTCTACATCAGAAGACCACATGGGACTTTAAGGAGCATGTCTTTCAGCATTACTTTCACAGCACCCTTTCTTCCTTCTTAACTCTGCCACTAAAAAATTGCTTTGGGCTGATGCTTGGTGCTGAAATCTTGGCCTGAGGGTTCATTTTTCAATGTGTGAATTTCAGAAAATTTGCCATCAAAAAGAGGTGGTTTTGAACCTTTGTGAGATTTTTTTCTCTGAAGAAAAATGCACACATTTGCACTGTCTGTCTGCTGTAGGGCTGGTGAAGGAATTGTGTGGCCATACCTATATGTCCATTCGCCCTGTCCTGTTAAATTTTGAGCTGATTGTTCAGGTTCAGGCAATTTGTTGGGAAGGTATAGACAAAGACCCTGAAAATACTGACTTTTTGCAATTGACGTGAAAATAGGTGGCCAGTCAGAGGAGGGAGATCTTACACCCTGTCCTGAGGTGGACATCAGTAGCCCATATAGGTGTTCCTCCCTAGGGCAAAAATCCATAACTGGATGTTATTGCCTCTGCTGCTTATGGAGCTGCTTTGTTTTAATGTGTACTTCTTGGGAAACCTGTAACAGAATTGTGATGTCTTTTTTTTCCTTCTTCTCTGAACAGACTGCAAGAGCAGGCAGCAGCACTTTGTATCTGGTCCATTTGTGAAGACAGCTATCAGTCATATGCATATGTGATACTCATACTGGTGTTTTTGTGACACCCCTAAAACATCTTTCTGAGCCCTTAAATAAATTTGTTGTAGCAGTACTATCTATCTATCTATCTAGAGTATTTGCAGTTGTATCTGGATGTATCCATTGGATTTCAGCTTCCTGGTCCTTTGAGGATGGAGGAGGAGAAACTAAGCCATGAAGATTTTAAAGTATTTTACTTCTCTGTGTGGAAGACAGGTTCGGGTTAACAGAAAATCAAATTCTTTTTGGTAAATGAAACAAATGTTGAAAGAAAATGATTACTTGAAGAATTTTTAAACTTATCTTTCATGTTTCTCAGTGCTGCTGATACTACCTGGGGGAAGTGAATGTGAAGCTCTTCTCAACTCAATGGGTTTTCAGTTTCACCATCATGTTTCTTGTAAGTCGAGAAATACCCAAACCAATCATAAAGATTTGCTTAAAACAGTGAACAGGGTGTTGCTGATAGCAGATACAGGTCTTGCAGCCCGGTCCTGTGGTTACACCGATGTTCTCCTTGGAGAATGAGGGGTGACCCAAAGCTCCCGTGAAACGCGTGAGCCAAGGAGCATCTCCACTGTCCCGGGAGGCTCTGGGCTTGTTGCCCGCGGGTGGGGGTCGTTCGGAGTCCTGTAGGCTTGAGGCTGGACTGAGCCATATCTCCGGCTTAGCAGCTCCAGCCCGTCCGGGCGAGGGGACAGCCCGGGGTGCGGCTCTCCTTGGGGACGAACGGGGGTTCGGCGACGGGCCGGGGCTGGGGCCGGGCGGCGGCGCTCGGGGCCGGCGGTTTCCCGGGCGATGGGTGGGGAGAGGAGGAGGAGGAGGAGGAGGAGGAGGNGCATCCCCACCGTGCTGGGCAGCCCTGCGGGACTGCGGCGGCGGGGACGCACCCGCACCCGGCGGGGATACAGCCCCGGCTCGGGGGATGCCCGTCCGAGCCGCGGGAATCGCTGCCCGCCCTCTTGCAAGAGCATCTTCCTTTCCCGAGGCTGATACGCTTGCTCAGGGGAGAGAGGGTGATGTGGCCTGCCGCGGGCACCGGCGGCTTTCTGGTGCCCGCCTGTCGCTGGAATCACCACCTCCGACAGGAGCTGCTCTAGGCACGGCGAGCCCAGGCCGGGAGCTGGACGTAAGGATCCCGCCGGGGCTGTCACCTCCATCCTCTTCGCTTCCCTATAAGGCCACGAATGCCACTTCTGAAATGAATTTGTGCCGCATATTCTCCTTTTGCTTGTTGGAGAAGTTGGAGGATATTCCATGATTGAGGTTTCATGCATGTTAATGTGTACTGCTGGCTGGTGCGTCCAGCTGGCTCCCTTATTTGTTCATTGCTATTTTCAAAAGAGATAAGATCTGAGAAGATGGTGCTGTTGTGCTCTTCTTCCCCCTTGCCCCCGCAGAATAGGAAAGTACATGGAAACTGATAAGTGGACCTTCACCCTGTAATTATAATATAAGCATTTCTCAATCATTTTTCATCCTAGCTGCACTTGGCAAACATTGCCACCTGTTTCAGTACCTTTATCGAGTCTTTCAGATGCACTTGTGAGCTTTCCACTCTTGAAAATATGCAAAATAATGGTTGTGCAACTTAGAATTACTGGGTCCCCATCTCTTACTGTTTTGATTTGATTTAACCAGAGTTTCAGTGGTGCTTTGGGTGGTGCTGGTCTTGACATGGTCCTGTCTGTGAGTGTGAGTGATGCTGCCTTCTCTAGGGTGTACATATGTGTGTATGCTTGTGGGGTGTGTTGGTTTATCTGCTCAACTCTGCACTACACACTCTGAGGAGAATGTGATTCTGCCATTCCTTACTCAGTTTCTGTTAAATGATTATAACTTAGGTTTTAAGTACTATGTCTATCCATCAGAGGCCTCCCTCACCCATAAAGAATGCACTGTGTGAATTTGCTTGAACATTCAGTGCTCTTATTAGAGCTGTCCCATTTGCACACCTGAATCCTCTCCCTTCAGCTGAGTCCCACATTGCTGTGCCTGGAAGTTCCTTCTGTATATGACCAGCCTAGCTTCATACCACTGAGGTGATGCTTGTTCACATCCTATTTCTGTTTGCTGGATGAAAGCACCAGAGAAGTTCAGATGAGAATGCTGAGTCGATTATTAGTCCATTTGTGGTAGTTTTTAAATTAATGTTGATCTGACTGCCCTGTGGAACTTGTACCAGGGTACAAATGGGTAAATGTCAAATAGACTAACTGACAGCAGTATTATTTTGAACTCAAAGTTTGTTTAAATGTGTCCCTTCGCATTAAAGGTAATTGTCTTGAACAGGTTTTGGCTTGTAGGTACATTAAGTATTTTCACTGATGGTCTGACCCCTTTGATAGTTAAACTTATACATTATACATAAAATATTTGAACTTCCATTTTTTGGTAAACTTTTGCACGCTCTTTAGAAATATTCCACAGATCTCTAAGGGCTTAGTGCAGGTAAAAACCAACAATGCCATGTAAAAACCATCATTAGTATAATGGAATTATTGCTGTTGTGCTGATAGACCTTTCCAAATCCAATGCAGCTCTGAAAGGTCCAGCTCACTTCTCACTCTCACCACTGTCAGTCAGGAATTACTCTGTGCAGTCTATGGTCTTAAAATAACAAACAACTGGTAATAAAAGCAAGACGTCAGATGTCTACTATTTATTTACTTCATTTAGCATTCCTTACAAAGTGTATCTAATAAAAATAACATTATTTTATAAAGGGGAAGGAGAAGACTTACCATTTTTATTTGGTAAAAATCCTCGAGCTTTTCAGGAAAATGCTACTCACAGTTTTACCAAAAGATATGAAGACTGTGTAAATACAAATGAATTTTGTGGCATGCACAGCATGACTACATTTTTAATGCTGAAGTTATGACTATTCTGTAGTCAGTAATGTCAAAGCTAGAGGTACATAACATGTAATTAACCTGTAACACTCTCTGTCATATCATATGACTAAGTATAATATTGTAGCATACTTCACAGAACACATTAAATGTGTTACACCAATCCCCATTTTCTTACTCTGGTAAAATTCCTGCTGTAGCCTAATTTGATTCTTCCTAAGCAGATGTATATATGGTGATAGTTCAGCTAATGATATTATCTTCTGTTGCATGGCTAGAATGACATCATAGCTTTCAGCTCTATGGTCTGTGAGATCTAAACTAATAGACATGATCTAGAATAACATTTCAGTCTGTGGTGCAGTACTCCAGAACACCAATATAACTCACAGCATTCAAATGCTCTTTCCAGAGTATCAGACAGTGGCAAAAAGCTCTTCAATTGAGAAATGGCAACTTCAATTATCCAAGTAAACTGATGTATATACATCCTCCTTAAATTACCTAGCTATGTTATGTATTAACTATGGATTATAGTTATGTTTTATTTCTCAACTTGCTGTTTTGCTTATGTTTTGTTGTCTCATTTTATATATCCTTCTTTCCTGTTATTTCGTAGAGTTTTAGAAGCTCAAAACCAGCTTTTTTTTTTTTTGGTGTATTTTAAAAATATGCTCTTAAACATTCATTTTCTTTTTTTTTTTTTTTTTTTTTTTTTTACTGAGTTAAGGCATTTCCCTTCATTCTAATGGTTCTTCAGTAAAAATCTTTAACTGCCTCCTCCTTTCCATATCTATTGTAGTAGCAATGACAGCACCTTAAATTATGGTACTCTTTGGAGGCTGTCAGTCTAGGTTTAATTAAAATATATAGAGAAGCTGTTAGTCTGTGGAAAGCTTCAAGTACAGTCAAGTTATGATGGAAGAGAACTTTCACACTGAGTTTTAACAGATTTATTAACTTCAAGTTTGGTGCAATGCCCAGGAAGTCATTGTGCCATTCTATTGATTGGGTCAACTCTGTGTACGGAACTCCCACCTGATGAGCTGAAGAAATAATCAATGTGAAACAAACTGATGATATTCTGTCCTCAGATACAATGGGGATATAAATAGAATAAATTCATTGATGTTAGGACGTACTTCCTTACTGCTGACTGTTGGAGCACATCAGAAAGGAGCCTGCAGTAGAAAACTCATTCTTAACAGTTGCATGTACGTGTGTGTAATTTGGAGGGGTTTTATTTGCTTTTTTTTAAACAATTTGATATGCAAGAAAATGTCATAGGGCATTGTTCATTAAAAAATTGTTTCGTAATCTGCTCAAAAGTCAGGTCCTGGCATTTTTTGTAGCCATTTTATTCACGTAAGTGGTTGCCTCTCATGCTTTTTATACTTTCCTGAAGTTTTTTCCTCTCACCTTCACTCATGATGCCTTTCTCAGCACAGAGGAATATCCTCAGTGGCTATCAATGTCTCTCAACCAATTTTTGCATTAGGCCTGCATTTACAGAAATCCTGCAGTTGCCAAGAGAAGCTGCTGTTGTTCTGAAAGAGCAAACCCCCTCTCACCTAGGGGAAGATGCTTTGGGATAAATTCTTCTTCTTTTTGACTTGTGGCTGTTTAAATGCTGTGGGGTTTTTGGGGGGATCACAGCTCCACTGCTCTAGACAGAATGTTTTCCTTCTGTAATCACTGGGGCTCAGAGCAATGTGTGGCTGAAGGGCCACGTTTATTTGCAGGCTGTACTCTTTCTTCTCCTTCTGCAGCTCTAAAATGCCAAAATGCACCCATGATCCTACTGTGTAAATGGTGTGAACAGACAGGTCATTCTGGACAATTCGGTATTGCCTATTTTTTATGGATGTGGCTTCGTAGCTACTCTTCAATGTCTTGCTGAGGTTAGGTTAGAAAAACTAAGCAAACAAGAGCCTATCAAGACAAGGCTTGTAGGGTCAAGTGCTGCCTTTTTTTAGGCCAAGCTCTTACAGTGGGAAAAAAATGGACAAGCTTTATATATGTGAGCCTTTTCTCAAGTCATTTGTGGAAACCATCATATCTATGAGAGCACTAAGCCTTGCTGCTTTGGAGTGAACTGTAGAGTGTTTGTGGATCAGTAGTAAACAAGATTCTTCAGCTGAACTTCCGGCAGAAGGAACTTGAGTAGCAATAAAATTGTGTTGCTCACTAAACATGCAAGAGTTAGACAAATATGTCAGTGAAGAAACAGGGTGAGGGTGAATGGATTGAACTTTACAGATAAACACATCGGTATGAACTGAAATGTGTTTGGTTCCTTGAGAAATAGTATCTATGTGTAAGGAATGTTCAGGCTCCCAAATGAACAAAAACTTTGAAGCTTTTACATCGAGATTTTTTTATAGTGCACCTAGCTAAAATTATGTGCATTTGCAAGCTCAGAACTCTTGAAGAAAGAAAACTCCTTTGTTTACTGGAAACACTCTCAGATCTGTTGCCAGGTACCTTAGTGGTACTTAAATGAATTTGAACCAAACACTTGTTTCACTTTTGCTAGTGAAAATGAGAAATAACCCCTCTGAAATTAATGGAATGCCATCAATGAAAGTGAGTATGGCGGTCTTTTGCCGGGCCTGGGCTATCCTCGGCAGGCTGCCACAGGCCTGGATAGCGCAGTCCTGTTCAGCACTGCCTGTCCCAGTTCCCAAGCAGCTCCCAGCCCAGGCTACCTTAGCAAGCTCCAGTGATATCAGCTCTCGGTGATTATCAGCTCATTGGTGATTTCAGCCCGTAGCTTGCTGAGTGCTGCAGGCAGGCGCAGGGAGAGAGAGGAGAAGGCTGTGTGAAGTTCCACAGAGATGTCCTTTATTGGTTTCTTCTGCGAAGAGGATCAGTGACAGCTCTTCTGTCAGACTGGACAGAAGGGGAAACAGAAGGGGGTTTTTTATAGGGTTTTGGGGTTTTGGAAATTGTACAATGGTAAGGGTCCAGGCGAATATGACCTATAGGCTTACAGAGAGCCTATAGCTCTCTAAGTATAAGCATAAGCGAGGGTCTGGAGGCAGAACAGGGGCCTCTCTGGTCAGCCATGATGACAAAGCATTTCCCGTCTCAGGCTGCTGACCGCCAGGGAGGCCTTGCAGGCCCTGTGCCTGCAACAAGTGAGGATAAACTGGTTTGCTGTGCTTATAAAAAAAGTAGAAAACAAAGTATTTATTTTTATATGTATTTTTAAATTTTTTGTAAAAGTAAAACTGATCTCTTAAAAAGTGAGTTCGTTTTTATCATACTTTCAAAGTTTTTGTGTGAAATGCGTTTCAAAATACTGCAGTGATTTTTCAGCAGTGGTACTCTTGCTAATATTCCAAGAAAACAAGTGCTGCCATGTATGATCATTGGTGGCATATTTCCAAACACGGGTTTTTAGAGCTCTACACAAAGCCCAGACTGATGGGTTTGAGTGAAATCTCCCATCTCCAGAGTGAGGATGTATTTGTACCATAATGCACTGAAGACAGGCATGGCACTGAACATGGATGTGGCACTGAAGTGCACCCAGTGATTGACTAGAACTTGAGTGTCACCTCTGGGGAGTGTAGCAGTGCTGTAGGCAAACAATTCTTCTCCCTTGGCTTGAGGTTTCAGTTTGTGTATTAAACTCTGTACTTTTGCTGTACTTCCTGCAAGGAAGACACATTTTTCAGATGGGCATCCAAGGTGCTTAGTCAGAATAGTCTTGGCAAAGGCCTCAAAAAGGGCCATGAACCTTTTTAGAGAAACTGATTTTGATTGCAGATAGTTTAGACTAAAAAATAAGAAAGTAATGGCTCTCATGCAGAACAGGCACAGCAAAGGAATAGTTTCTTCTGGAAAAAATTAAAAATCCTGCTAGCTCCAGCTAGGCTTTTCAAAACACACATTGTCTGAAGTGCAGCTGATGCCTGGGCTCTGTCTAGGGGTACAAAGGGGTGCCCTGAAGGCTCATTGCTGAGCTGACTGGATGAACTGGCCTTGGTAGCAGAAAATGTCTCCCTACATTGACATAGATTGAACTTACACACACAATTAATTGGACACAATTAATTTGAGAGGTTTACGTGTAGTGCTTCATAGATGTGCCCACAAAGCCAAAAAGTCTCAGAGGGCTGCCTGGTGGAGTAAAGTTTTAAAGCAAGGACCTGAGCTTATTGTGACTAGAGATACTCCCTCCAACTTAAGGCTTTCTGCTGATAAATGTAGCCATACTGAGATTTTGCTGATGCTGGAAGTGGGACTAACAGAAGAAATGTGTACAGTCTTGTAAGAGTCTAGTCTGTGTTGTTGCTGGGAAAAGGAGGGATAGTCAGGTCACAGGAAATGGGAATGACATGTTCAGGAATTAGCTTTTAAGGGTGATGTTTTCTGCCATTCAGGCAATCCATTCAGATAGATAGAGCTAGAAAGCCTTGCGGGTCTATTTCTTCCTCTTGTTTAAAATAAGAATGCAAAAGACATATTCTTGCTCATCAAAGGGAGATGAAAGGTATTTGTTATTTATGTATATTTTTCAGCAGCAGAAGAAATAAAAGTTTTCCAAAAAATGAAGTACCATGGGAGAAAAAAACACAACCTACTTCCAAACTCAAAAAGCCTCTGGGATTGGCTACTTCCGTTTCTTCAGAGTGAGCTCAGATCACCTTTTCCAGCCAAGTACTAAAAGGAAAGGAGAAGTGAAAGGTTTTTCTAATATCTGCCCTAACTTCTGTAATTAATAGAAGGGATAATTTGCTGGTTACTCAGCTGAATTATATACTAGCAAGAGCAACATAACATTAGTAACTTGGGAGTAACAAGAAAGAGTTTGTACTTGGGTAAATGTTTGTCTCCCAGCAAGAAACATCTGAGTCACCAAACCAAAAAAGTCAGTCACTTATACCAGGCAGCCAGGTGGCAGCTTTTGTCTCTTTGGTTTTTTGTTAAATAGCAAGATGAATTAAGGGGTGGTTGATCTCTTTAGGTGTCTGGGGCTTTGGATGGGTTTTGTCCCAATGTTTATATTAGTTCTGTCTAGTTGTTTTATAAAACTTTGTTCATCTGGCAGGAAGAACAGGGTAGCATTTTACACACGTGGTGCCAGCTCTGCAACTGCATCAAATGGCAGAATAATCAGGCATTTGGGAGTAACTGCCTGGTTAGTTGTGCCAACTTTGTGGCAGACAAAACCACCAGAGTTCTGAGCAAATGGAAGCATAGAAAATTCAGAAAGATTTTTTTATTCTTATGTTGCTCCTCTCTTGAGTGACTGCACCTGGGCACTGGTCCAGAGCAACATCTTTTTCACACACTGAGTCTGGCTCAGATGTGATCGATTTAAGGGATTGTATGGATAATCATTAAGGATAAACTGAACAATCATGAGAAATGTGTTCTCTTACAGTAGCAAATTTTTGTTGCTATTTCTGTGTTGTTTAGGACAGAAAGACAGAAAAACAATTACTGCACTGTTGGTTGGTTTAGAGGATTATGCCATTACCTGGTAAACATGTTTTCGTTTTTTTTTCCCTAGGTGCTACAGGGACTACTAAAGATGTGTAAGTACTCTACTCTGCTCTGCTCTACTCTACTCTTTTAAATATATAACCTGGACATATTTTCAGTCATACTAGCCTTATACTAGATTTAGTCATACATTATTCATCTGGCTCCTAACATATAATCAACACAACCAGATGTTTACTCTCTTTAGTGACAGCTTTCATCTCCACAAAACAACTTCTTGTCTTGTTTACTTTTCTACAGATTTCTTTGCTTGTTATTTCTCTAACAGAAATATCTTTTCTCTGCTTCTGTTGAGACAGTTGTCTAGCAGAGCTGGTTGTTACTTCAGACTGCTTTTCCCTGTCATGTGCCAGTGCATCTTTATTCCAAAGGCCATGTAATTGTATGAAGCCAGCACAAAAATTTCCACCAGGCCCACTGAGACAAATTCCCCCTCTTTGCATGAGACCCACTAACCCATTCAACTTCCTTTTCAAAGTACCCACCTTCTCTAGGTATTCTCTGCATTAAAGATAGTATCTATTAGTTTGACACAGCAGAGGGCAGCCTTACCCATCCTGTTTTTCTCTAAGTGTGCAAGGTCTTTTTTAGGGCTATTCTTACTTGCTGAAACAGGAATGTACAAGAACAGATTAATTCAGCCATAAATGTATTTTTCTACCAAAGAAAACCATAAAGAACTCCTCCTGAGGTCTTGCCTTCTCCTATTTCGTGTAATTGGTATTTGCCATTAGAGTTTGTGACTAAGGGACCTGGGAAAGATTGTTATGTTATGCAATAGGAACATCCTTCAGTTTTATTTACTTCACTTAGAATAAGTCCTCTAATTAGATGGAGGAATCCTGGTGTAGAAATGAGGGCAGTCAAGTCAGATAAACAAGTGGAGGGAAGAGCTTAACAACAGGCTTGTCCTTGCTATTACAGAGCGAGGACAAGAGAACTAACAACAGGCGTCACTTGGCTGATCAACACTGTTGCCACAGATACTCTTGAGATCTGTGTTACTTCTGTAGCCTGCTTTCTGGGCTTGCAGTGCCAGACAATAAATAAATTACAGAAGGCAATCTTATAAGGAACCTCTTCTTGATGCAGCCTGCAGCATCACTGCCCTCAGTACTTCTGTACTTGCAAACCTACTGGTTAAATTTATAGCAGGGCTTTATTTATTGTTCAATTTAGATGATTTAAGGACTGACTTCGAACTGCATCTTTCTTTTTCCTCATCAGTTGTTTTAAATTTCAAAATCACATGCACTGTTGAATTATGAATGTTATAGGCATGTTCCTGTGCTTAAAGGTATGGGGATATGTAGCACTATGTCTGTGTTTAATTGTGTGTAAGCATTTTTAGAGCCTGGCTGCAGGAGTTAAAAAGGGAACATCCTACTTATTAGTGTGAGTTCATCTGTCATGTTTCAAAATAGTATTGAGATAACTTAGAAAAAAATTAATTATTAGTGCAGTCTTCAACAAAGTGAAAGGGTCAATCCTGGAGCTATTGCTCATTCAGATTAAGGATAGTGGAGCCAGCCAAACAACCCATGTGAGTAATAGCATGGTTGAACGTTCTCATCAGATGTTAGAAACACACATCTATGAACGAGGGATGGCAGTGATGACCCAAAAGCCCTAATCAGGCATTCTAATACTTAACAGAAGATTTTTTTATGAAAGAAGTAAACAATCAGTAAAAAATTATTCTTATTTCATAGAAATGAACAAAGCAGATTTATATTAACTAATATTATAGATCCACAAAACCTTTCTACACTTTTTTACCTTCATCAACTAAAGCTTCTCTTTCAATAACCCTTTTTTTTTCTCTTTTGCTGTCAAATTTCAGTCATATCAGTTCTGATCCAGAAAAGCATTTAGGTGTGTCCATCCTTACATGCTTTTTGATACCAAATCTGGTTATTCTAACTTGAGGTTTCTCTTTTTTTGACTGTGACTCATTACCAAAGCACCATGTCTCCTGGAGTGAGCAGCCAGATGGAAGAGGAGAGGGCTGGATCTTGCTCTGAGCCCCTTGGGTGACTGCAGGGAAGCTGCTTTGCCCTCTGGGCCTGGAGTTTCTCCACCAATAAGATAGGGATGATGATATGATCTTCCTCTGCAAAGGGCTCTCTCTCTCTTTGAGGGCTGTGTGGTGACAAGGACATGTGCTCTGAGAATGTGTCTGCCCTCTGTGCTCCAACTCAGAATCTGCCAGCCAGCTTCAGCCCATGCTCCTGCCCCACAAATAAAGAAACATTCAGCACTGCTAATTGGGAAAACTTAGCTATAGGAGAAGTAACAGATATGAAAGTAATGCAATGCCTGCGATATTCAGTGAGTGGCTGTCTAGGGGAGGGTTAGTTACAGTAGGAAGGAAAGGATACAACAGTTCAAGCCTGTTTCAAAATATTGAGAGGAAATGCATCAAATACAAATGAAAGGCCCTTGTTCCCAAGAAACACCAAGAATCTGAGGATAGTTGTCTGTCACTTGTTCAAAGTTCAATGAATCATTTCTGGTGGGACTACTGGGCACAGTTAGAAAGAGTCTCTATAATGCTCGGCACAAACAGAGCCATAAAAGCTGAGGTAAGAAAAATGTGGATGGAAAGAATTAGTGTGAATGCCTGTCATCCGACATTTAAAATATGTGAGAAATGGCAGCTTCTTTTACCATCAAATGGACATAGGACTGATGGATGTAAAAGCTGACAGATGAACGAAGTGTGTTTTTCAGACTTCGGGTGACAGGAAGACTCTTGGGACAGACAAAACCTTACCAAAAGAAACACTTATTTAGCTGTAAATAGAATGCCATTATGTGGCTTTGCTGTTAAATCTGCCCATTGGCTCCAGGACTCTGCCCACTCTACCTGCTGAACACAGTGCTCTCAGTTCCTCTGCAGATATCAACAGCATCTGAGGCAGCGACACAGCAGCCAGTCAGCAGGATGCTCCTTGGACTGTTAAGTTCCTTTTGCTGTCTATTCCTGGTGCAGAAAAGCTTATTGTAGCTTGCTGTCCCTGGAGGACTGCTGGACTCCTGTGTCCCTGTCTGTGAGCCCAGGAGATGTGGCAATGGGAGCATTGCTGAAACCAAAGGAGCTTCTCTCCAGTCTCACTCCCACGTGGTTGAGCGCTTCTGTTGCAGCTTTGCTTCCTGGAGCCACCCGTGTTCACCCAGCCTGGGCACAGAAGCAGCACCTGCCTCAGTAGACACTAAACATACAAAATTAGTGGACACCTTTCAAAAGGGGGTCTTGAGCGATCCTGTGTGAAGGCAAGAGGTGTGTGAATATGTGTAGTAAATAAACTGGGGCAGCATTCCTTCCTGAGCCCCCAGAAAGGTGTGTAGAATGGCTTATTCCTTAAGTGCCATCACCCAGATTTTTCTTTCTTTTCCTTCTCACACTCCCTTGTTATTCCTATCTGTGCTCACTCCCTCTTTTCTGGCAGGGCTACAACAGTTTGCCCCCAATCATCACCCAGCCCAAGAGCTGCCATCTGTACAATCCCAGATTATTTTTTGCTATCATACATTTGAAGAAAAGGTATTGCAAAATTGCTACTTTGATGTATAGCTAGTAAGAGGAAAGGAGGAGAGCAAAATGTTTAGAAACCCTCTTGTCTGCTTAATCATAGACCTGGATAATTTGTCTTGGTGAGAAAATTACAGTAATGGTTTGTGATGCCATATTAACAAAACATATCTGGAACAGAAGAAAATGGCCCTGTTTCCTACCAGAATATTTTTCTTTTTTTTAAAAAAAAAACATTGACATTAATTTCCTGTTGGACAATATTGATTATTATTCTTACAACTCCATTTCAGAGGCTTCAAGCTGTGCATGAAGTTGTCGGTGCTTTTAAAGGACTCTTTTCTCTGGACAATGGTTTATCTGGATTACAGAAAATGTTCCCAATTGTATGAGAAAATCAATCCTGTGACACATTCAGTTGATTCAACAAAAATTACTGTTTGTGATCTTTTATGACCCAAAGTCCCTTTCTTAAAGTAGGATTTTTTTTCCTAAAAATACATCCTCATTTTCACCCACTGATATACACAGGTTTTCTATTTTCTTCAGGAGAAACTGGCCCACACTGTGACAGAGCAGCTTCACAGTCCTCAAGAAAAAATGTCTCTGCATTCTCTAGCAGTGTGTGTGAGTAAACTGTAAGATTACTTAGGTGACTACGTAGGGTCACAGGAGACGGGAAATGCCTTCTGAAATGGTTCTAGTTCCTCCAGGAAGGGATGGCAGGAGGGCCAGGGAATGAGGAG
Source organism: Peucedramus taeniatus (assembly GCA_013400575.1). Classification (NCBI taxonomy): domain Eukaryota; kingdom Metazoa; phylum Chordata; class Aves; order Passeriformes; family Fringillidae; genus Peucedramus; species Peucedramus taeniatus. Next base: position 17,281 of record WBNO01019598.1, on the reverse strand, counting down.
TTCATTTATCAGTCTTTCTTGTGTGGTAAGACGTAGACAAAGACAGCAGATGAGGAGTACTATGCCCTGCATAAATATAATTTAGCAAAATTGAGAATAATAAGATTTACTCCAAGCCTCAACTATTAAAAGGACCTGTGTACCCTTACTCACTGTGGTGATACAGAAAGGGTAGCTGGTAATGTTCTGCCCCTTAGGAAGAAGGTAGATGTCAGAAAATGTCCACGTTGTAGCAGTATTTTTAAGGCATTTGCTCCCCTCCCAGGAGGTTTAAGGGCATTTCTTGCACTTAAGACTGCATTTTGCTATGAGCCCTCTGCTCTGCAGGCCAAAATCCCATTGACTTCAGGGCCCTGTAAGGGCATAGAGCCCCAACAATTAAACAATAGGCACATCAACCTTTTAGAATAAACAAATTGGTTGCAGACCCAGATAAAGTGCAGTTGCTGCCCCATCCATACCCAGTCATAGAAGTAGAGCTCAGAATCTGAATGTTTAATCAAAGTTGGGTGAGTGATTTGTGTGATGACTGATGTTGGGACACAGACTGGGACTGAAGCACAGCCATTGCACACTGAAGGAGTAAGAATAAATTCTTTATATTTTTTGTATTACATTTGCCTTAACATCAGTGCTGGTTACTTTAACCCCTGCTCCCATTCAGCTACACTGAACAGTATATAACTGGGAGGAATCAAACCTCAGTGACTCTCTATTGATCCACAGACTGTCCTGTGATTTTGCCCTAAAGTTAAAGGAGAAGTAATTGCCCATTTATATGGGATTAATAACAGCATTTGGTTTGCAAACAATGGAAATCAGGAATTGCAGCATCTCATTTTATAGAGAGAGCCTGTAACAGCTTCTGGCTTCTGTAATAGCTGCTGTGAAAGTTTCTCTCTCTTCATCCTCACTCACATGCCAGCACGGACACCCAGTCCCTTCCTTTCCACTTTTAGGGGAACAGCAGTCCAGGCTTGTTCCTGTTACATGCAGAGCCTTAATGTTCCTTTTATGTGGGGAGTAGCGTGGGGACTCACTCAGGAAGAGTGTTAATTCACGTTTCTGCTCCCAAATCTGCTTTCAGATCTCACTGGTCAGGGTCATAAAAAGTAAGCTGCATCTTTTCTCAATCCTTTATTTCTTCTGTACATTATATTGGAAAATTGTCTCTCTTTTTATACCTGTGTGAGTACTTTGTTGACTGATGGATGTCCTGAATTAAACTGAGGTCAGTAATAGTTCTTCCCTTGCTTCTGAATTTACCCAGATGGTCATGGAGCCCCTGAAAGAAACAGTCTGCTAACATGCTTTGTATCTTTTGATGTTGCAGAGCAGAAGAATCCATATCAGATGATGACAAAAGGAGGTAGGTGCTCTGCTCAACCAGGCTTAGCATTATTTGCAACGGGCTGCAGTGAGTTCTGCCACCAGTTCCACATCCCTTTCTTTCTTCCTCCTAACTCCCAGCAACACCAACAAAGCAGAGGAGAAATGAAAAGAGAGGAGGAAATCTCACACAGAGTCGAGTATTGATGAGTCCACCCAGCCTGTTATTGAGCTGGGGAGGTGGGAACTTTGTGGCAAAAAGAGCACATTATCTCACAGCTGTAGGTGGTGAGCTCGATAAGAGCTGGTGGCCTCTGCCTTCACACAAGCAATGCCACAGAAGGTGCCATTAGCACTTGTGGGAGATCTCTGCTGGGCTGGAAGTTGAAGCAAGTGTGAGTCTGTCATCAAGCAAATTAGAAATTGGCTCAGAACCCCAGGAGCTGGAGGAGGTGTGATTAATTCAGAACCTAGCAGGGCAGAGCAGTGTAAAGGGAGTCTCTGCAGGTAACTCCAGGCACAGTAGAGGCTTTGGGGATCCAGTTTTTTACCTCCTTTCATCTGTCCCTGCTTCTCTTACAGGCTCTTTGTAGCCAGTAAGTGTCCTCTGCAAGTCCATGAAGGGGAGAGGGTTGGGCTATGAAAGTACCTAAGACACTTGTGCTCCTTTTTACTAAGTTTTCTCCAAGTGTGACCCTAAGCAGGGACAGGCAGGTCACATTTATTAATGAGGTCAAAGTGCTATTTAATTGGTGTCCACTGTTTGAAGTGTGGTGCTTTGGTGGTCCCAGTGTCCAACATCAGTGTGAGATTAGCTCTGTCCTCAGCTGGATATGTTCAGAAGAAGCTGGGCAGGTGGGGTTTATTGTCACAAGACAGCTGGGATCTCATGATAAACACCAGGAACTTGAGTGAAAAAACAGCTCGTTTCACAGGGAGAAGTGTCCCAGGTGAGCTCTGATGTGCCTGTAATTGTTTCTCCACCAGGAACTATGGTGGGGTGTACGTGGGCCTGCCATCGGACGCGACTGCCATGGCTCCCAGTCAGACAAAAGCTGCACCCAAAGGTACTGGCAGGTTGTGGATTTATTTTCTTCTGCTTTCTGGGGATCATTTAATCTAGTAGGATGTATGTCCTTTAAAAATCAATTATTATTTCAGACAGACTGGCTAGCCTTGAAGCCTTTTAAGGCCGTGGGGCTATTTATACTTGTCAAAGGGATTGTTCCCATTTATTTAAAATTTAACACACTTTTGCAGAAGGATCCTAGAGCAGATGCTGACAGTGTAGGTACATGGCCTTCTGAACAGCTTCTCCACTCTCTGAGTGGTCTGTGAATAGAAAGAAAACAAAACCCTGTTAGGACTAAGAGGCTGTGATGCACTTGCAGAGCCCCAGCACTATTTTTAGTTTTGAAGGTATTTACTTGCATAGTGGTGAATTCCAGTAATAACAGTCAGTAAGTGCTTGCTTTCAGGTTTATTTCTGTTCTTAAATGAAACCCAGCAGAAACTGTTTCTTTTCCATGTTATATTTCTGAGCAGTGGGAAAAAGCATTAGATTTATAGCTATTTAATTGACAAGTCATAAACATGTAATTATGAAATAATGTAATATTCTTTTGATTTAACACCAAAAAAATGCTGCTGTCACATATGTACAGCACAGTTTAGTCACTGACTGGTGCTTCCAAAATTTGCTGAAAAACAAGAAAATGAAAAACAGTAACACTTTTAACCAAAATAAAAGTAGCTGGTTTTGCAACAGTACTTAGTCGCATGTTGTTTTTTTTTGGTTTTTTTAAAAGATTTTAACCCTCTTTGTCTTTTTTTTTTCTAATTAAGATTAGAAGGAAATAAAGACATCAAGATGCAAACAGCCCGAGGTACAGTATGTTTTGATTAACATTATGTGCTTGACATGCATTTGTTGAACAGAACAAGGTAGCAATGCTCCCTGTGATGCTCTAAGTTGGTCTGGGAACCACCAAGCTACGTGTCCAGCTGCATCAAAACTTGTAAAGGCTGGACCAGGGACCAGTTCTCAGTGGATGCAGATATAAACTAGACAGTAGTAAAGTCATCTTCTTGGTGAGAATTGAGAAGCAAGGAAACTCTGTATTACTTCATTTGGGAGAAAATAAAAATCAAGTGGTACTCAGATCTCCCATGTGAGGTGAGGTACATCAGCTGTGCTTAGATCAGCATCTGCAAAAACAAAGATTTTTCCAGGAATCAGGATTTTGCCATTAGAAAACGTCTCCTTTTTTGGAAGGGCCTTGAAGACCATAGTGTGTCACCCACTTTGTAATGTATTGGAGCTTTCCCCTTGCTATGAGAGTATCTGTGGGGGCTTAATTTTCCACCAGCTATAATAGGACATTGAAGATTTATAGGGTCTATTCCTGAGTCAAGAGTTTTAATTAACTAAGTTAGAAAAAAAAAAAAAGCTTTATAAGTTCATGTCTGCAGAAAAAATAAAAACAAACAAAGTTTCCGCTCAGTACTTGAACTAAATAAACATTGACAAATTTTGATAGGGAACTGTTTTGATGTCCAACCAGTGGAGAACTGAAAATTATTAAGCTGCCAACAATTTCCATAAGAAGCAGAGCCCATTCTTATTTAGGTGAAGAGCCAGAAACAGTTTTGACTGGTCCCAGTGCTGGATGCAGGCCTTGTAGAACAGAACACATATAATAAGTGCCTTTATTATATGAGTGGTTAAAGCCCCAGAACTTTTCTAAGAGCAGTCTTAAACAGGGAGAACTTCAGGTGGTCTTCACAGCTAATTTCAGTAACCTGGCTGAGATGTCTAAGCTAGAAACACCATCACCCTTGACCAGGTCGAGGCTCAAGCACAGTCTTGAAATTGCAGCTTTCTATCTGTGGTTTATGAACAGAGTCTGAGTTACTTAGGTCCTTGTCTAGGTGCTTTAGTTGAATACCTGAGGCTGGATAGAATCAATCACTTGACTTTTTATTTTTTGCTATTTAAAATAGCTGAAAGTGTGCTTTGCCTTCATTCATGCAAGATCAGAGCTTAGCTGCTGACTCAAGTCTTACACAGAAAAGCAGCTTCAAATCTGCAAAGGGTCCTCTGAGCTCCACAAGTTTATGTGTATGTGTGTCTGCAGTTCATGGACTACAAATCTCTCAGTTTCTAGTGATGACCTAGTTCTCTGGTTTATGTAGAGGATGTTCCTGTATTGCCTTTCCACTACTGCTTTACCAGTCTACCTAAATCTGTTCCTTTTTTTCTTTGAACAGTCTACTAAGACCAGTTGCCAGTGCTTTGGAGAGAGCTGTCTTTGTGCTGAAGATTTTGATATTTGTACAGCCGTCCAGAGAGCAAGAGAGATCGGAGCACCAAAAAAATCCAAACTGTTGCAAGTTCCAACTACGGGTAAAGCTTAAAGTACAGCATTGAATCAGTATCCTATGATAGTTGCATTATGGAAACCTCCTGCTGTTCTCCAGTGAAAGATGAAACTAGTGAACTCATGGTGGATGTTTCTGCACAAGAGCTAACTTTGATGATCTGCAACTTATTTCTCTGTGGCCACACTGCAGATTCCATCAGCTGTCAGATACGCTTCGTATATTTCCTCCAACAAGTTTGATGGATTTTATATAGAAAACCATCGCTACTGTCCACTGAATAGTTTCTATGGTAGGTTCCTGTAAATTAATTGTTATTTTACTTCAGAGTAATATATTTGCCAAGTTTGCATCTTTTTGGGAATATTGCAAATTTTAATATTTTTGCTGTGAAATCTTAAGAATAGGATAAAAAAAAAGCTTAAGACCGTAAGGTTCTTTATAATTATTACTGTCCCTTTTATACCATGAGACAGATATAAGTGTTTAATTTTCACCTTGTAAAAAGATATTGCTCAAGGAAATTGATTCAAATAAGAATGATAGGCTTCATTGTATTATTTACATGTCTGTTTTTATTTTACTTTAGCTATATCTCTTTTATAAAGCATTACATGTAAAAAAATACTAACAAAATAAACTAATATGTGTTCCATTCCATGTTATAATAATAAAATGTCCTTGCATAAGGATGAAGTGATAGTATTTTTAGAGATAGTGGGACTAAACTCCAGTGCTGCATCCTCCTGACCTGTAGAGGATTTTTGATCACTATTAGACTATTAGATTTTGTATCCCTGTCTCATTTGTAAGCATCTCCAGTATGGCAAATTGAAACAGAATGAGTGTTATTACTACTTTAGCAAATTGTTCAGATTTTAAAATTCTTTAAGTTAATAGCAATTGTAAGTTTCACATAGAACATAAAAGAGATTGTACATTTACAGATGGCTGAATGAGTATTAAATTATTAAAGTCTTTTGCATTATTCTTTAGTCAAACTCTTTTTAATGGGACTTGATATGCCCTACGCTTTAAATAATCAAATAACCAAAAACCCACCCCAATCTGCACCATGTTAATATATTACTGTACATTAATGACCATTTTTAAAATTAAAAGAAAACAGCAAACCAGGAAATTTGGGCATGAAGAAATAAGCCGCCATGAACCATGAAATTCCTGCCTTTTTCACTGGTACCTGTTACTACCAATGAACTACCATTGACTATGATTTCCAGTAACTTGCAGCTTTCACTTTTATATAGTGGTAGTTTGATGTGAGGCTTGCAAAAAGAGATATTTAAAAGTATTCCTTGCTTGTCCTCTTTTAATTATTTGTGACATTATTTATTGCTATTCTCTAGAAATCTGTTACTTGGGTTATCAACGATTTCAGGCTTCCAGCTCCTGAAGACAAACACGCATCTCATTCTTGACTGTTGACCTCAAACTGAAATGAAATAAACTTGAAGATATGGTGTTAAAATATCTCTCAGTATGAATGAAAGTCTGTAGATTATATCTGCAGAGTCTTGTTCTCCCAAGCCAGGCTGGTGAGGACTCAAGTAGTCCTGGGTGATAAACATGCAGGCTTTTCTCCTACCTGTTCACCATAGCATGAGGGTATTATTTCCACTTCACATGTTCCACAAATGGCCGAAATGGTTTGCATAGCATGAATTTATTTAGTACAGAGCAATTAGACCCATGCCTGACCTGATCACGATTGTCTTTCGCAAAGCAGAAAAAGCACCAGTTGTCCCAGGACACATCAGCGTTCAGCTTGTGCTCAAAAAGCCAACAGCAGATGCCAGTAATCAATCCAGTTGTTTATCCACTTCTATCCTTCAGATAGAAGAATCTTGCTGGGAAGAATCATCAAAAAGGTGGACAGGGCTAAACTTGAACATCACTTGTTCTGCTACTGACATATGAAGCCCCATGTGTGGGCAGAGGGAGGAGGAAAGAGGTGATTGCTGATGAACAGCTCCTCAATGCTGGTGGTGGGGCAGTTGCAAAGGGTACCTTTCTTGGTTCACATCACTGCTTGTTTTTCCTGTGCAGAGCTACAGAGAAGCTTGGAGCCCTTTGCAGAATTGGTCTTTTAATGTTTCCTCCTCTGAAAGTGTGGAAGGTACAGTGGTTTCTTAATATTTTTGTTCCTCTGTGTCGTTTAATCTCAAAAGTTTACTGACCAACTGACAAATGTGCAGCATCACAGACTGGAACCTCTAAAATAAACAGGCATTCATCTATGCTATGCGGGCCTGTGCCTATCAAACTAAAGAGCTAGGGCCATGCCCTTGTCTTCAATTTGCAGATTCTTGTCTTTTGTTTTCCCAAGGATCCCTGAATCTAGAAACTTTGTGACAGGATGCTGTAATCTGCCCCGGCCAAATTCCACTTAGGGAACTGATTTTCTGCTCATGAAAAATCCTCTATGGTGAGCAGCCTTTGTTAGTAAAAGCACATGTCATTTCACGGAGAAATGAATGTATCTGCTCTTTCAAAATTTACAATCTATGGATATTTCTGTTAGGAAGAGGAACAGAAAAGAAACCCTATATGCCAGCTGCCAGCTGTGCATGTGATGGCATCCTTGGAGAATATTTAGACACTCAAATGATGATTCAATGGGAGAACTGAGAACAGAACACAAGGAGCCACTGAATGACAGTTATTATTAAGGAATATACTTTGGTTTTGTCAAAACACCTTGAATTACCATTTGTGAAAAATAAACATTTAAATCTTGGGGCTGTAATAACATTTTCCTTGCAGTGGTTACTGTTTCTACAGCCAGAGCTGAGGAGCCAATGGAAATAATTCAGCAAAAAGCGGATTTTGTCTTTATAATCTTAGAATCTCTGATCTGAAATTCTTTGGCAGCCCAGAAATATTATGCTTGAATTTATGAATCTTGAAAAAGTCTGGAGTAGGAAAGCATAAGATTGAAACTACAGTTTGTGACCAGCTGAAAAACACTCAAAATATCTTATATTGCCAATTTTGGTCTCATACAAACTATTTCACCTCAAAGACAGCTTCTCTTTTGAATTATGCTAATGAGACAGTGCATTTATTTTGCTTTCTACTTAATGCAGGACCTGGAGCTTTGTTGTAAGGGCCCAACTTCTCAGTTTATGGGTAGTCCAGACAGAAATACTGCCTGTCTTTTATGTGCCATACACATCCTAGTGTAGTTCAGATGATGTGACAACTCTAAGCCTCTGTGTTACTCAAGGGTTAAATCTTGTTACTAAGAGAGTTGCAGAAGACCTGGTAAAAGCCCGTGTAAGCTCAGTTAGAACTTCATTCACTAGAAATGAAATCCTTTCCTAGCAAAGAGTCCACACAAAGCTGAAGCTGCAGAAAATCATAAAGGTGAAATATGTCTTTAATGAACACAAAGTACTAATTTACTTGTTTTCATCCTGCACGTCTGGCAGAGGAGACTCTGCCGTATGGGACTGTGGTTGAAATGGCATCACTATTCCCTGTCACCCACACAAGTCTAGCAATTCTCAATAATCATGCTTCCCAAGCAGTCAGTGAGTCACTGCTGATCTGTTTTCTGCGAAGTAGACCTCTGTTTGGTTCCCATGGTGATCAGAAGTGACAATTATTATGGGCTGCTACTACAGTTTCTCAGTTGTGTGTGCCCACTAAAAGAAACTCTTACCTGGTTATAGTCCCTGAGTGTTTTGCAGTATATCATCATTGCTTCTTATTGACAGCTATTTAAATGCTTCAAGGGAATTGGCTTTGTGGAGAACAGGCTGAAGGAGGGTATTTGGGGAGTATTTTTGTTTTGCAATGTATTTTACAAGACGATAAAAAAATAACAACTCTGTAAACTTTCCATAGAGCAACGGTGTTCCAGTACTGCAGGAAATCTTTTGAGGTTGGGCTAAATGACTCAACCCTTGTTTTAAAAACAATCAAGCACAGAACTTAGGTTTATCATAATAGGAGCCATTTTATTTTACCTGATCTGATAATTTTTGCTGTAACTCAGGGGTTTTCAAACGCAGAAGTATTTCCCAGACAGCAGAAATCTGTCACCCCTATTGTGGGACATTCTGTGTACTGCTCACTATCTATTAAAACACTTACCTATAGCTGAAGATAGGACTCAGCTCATGAACCAGATCATTCTGTGAAGTGCAGTGAAACTCTCATTAGCATAACTAGAAAAGAATTAGAAAGATACCACAGGATGAAGCCTGGAGAAAAGGGGGCTTTGTGTGCCAGAAAGGAGAAAACACATAGGAGAATGCGGGTTATTATGCAGTGAAGACAGATATAGAAAGAGCTTAGGAACAGAAAATGACGTAAAAAGGAAATACCTTAATTAAGTATCCACTGCATTTCTCCGTGATTCTAATCTCTAGAAAATAGAGCAAGAAGTACACAGCTGCCAAATTGTTTTAAGACTGAAGAGAAATGGGAGTTGGCTTATCAGGTCATTCCAACCCTCAGATGTCTGATACTGCAAACCTTTAAGGAAATAACTTGTCTCGTTTTTATTTGCCTAAAGTCCAGTGTAATGAGCCCATGCACCTTAAAGGTCCTTTTGGGTGTTACCAGGATATATAAATATCCTGCTGTCTCTTTCAACATTTCTTTTGGTGTTCCCTTAGTTTATGTCTCTCTATGCAGAGAAAATACCCAAGATGTAAAAACAATTAACAGGATTAGTATAAGAATAGATTACAGAACATGCAAAAAAGAAGCCAGAGTTTAATCTGAAAAACAGTGTAGAGATCGAACCTAAGCTTTGGTTTAGTTATGCCATGTATTTTAGATTTCTGATATAACTAATGAATCACTGTGCAAATGATTAGTTTGGGTCACAGCACCTTATTGGTACTCTAGAATTATCTATCCACTCACAGAATTTTGTTTCTGGTCTTTGATTCCTATGTTACAGGAGGTGGCAGTAATGTGAAATACTAAATTCCACACTTCACCTTTGTTGCCCACTTTTTGTGTTGTCTGAATCTCAGTGTTGTCTGCAGGATGGCTTCATCTCCGTGAAAGCTGAGGTTGTGATTCAGAATGACAGTTTATTAGAAGCACCAGACTGCTGGAAAATGCAAGACTTCATTGCAGTTAGGGAGGTATTCAAACTTTGCAGAGTCCACACTGTGTCACTATCAAACTTTACTTGGCAGTATGCAAACATAAAACCACACACATAAATAAACAAGATCAGGGAGGTAATGTACACCTTCAAGCTTCTATCTAATATCATGTTTATGGTTATATATTACTGTAACCTTGAGCTGTGAATATTTACCTTACCTACAGCTAGGTTTGCATTCCCCAAAGGATACTGCTGTGAGGAAGCCTTGGAATGATTCCTACCACCTGGTTTATTTGTAGGAGCCTCACATGCTTATGGGAAGTCAACCACCAGACTTTTTCTAAAATTGAAAGATTTAATCAGATCATAATGTATAAATAATACCAACTTGATCAAACCCCAAGTATCTGGTTATTAAAATAATGTCCTTCATATTTGAAGTCTCGCATGAAATAAACTGTCTGCTTCCTTTTCCTCCTCGAGATTGTGAGTTACCTTAATTAATAAATAAATAAATAAATTATTTTGGCTTCACAAGAAACTGCTTCAGATCATCAGATAGAAACAAACTGGTTTTGGCAGGGAATTAATTTCTAATAAGGAAACTGTGCCAGCCAGGAGAGACAGAGGTTTTATAAATTCTAAATTATTTTATGAGGATGAATAATAGTTGGAGAATTTGCACAGCACTGTTAAAGAGCCTTTGTTTTAGACATCATTGTTTGTGTAACCATTGCTTCTTGAGAAACTCAAGATTTCCAGTGAAAAGAACCCTGAAAATTACTACTTGAAAAATAAGTTTTGATTTATGATAATATTTTCTCAAGAGCAGCATTATATTTTTCTCCTTGAATTGCAAGAAGAAGCCAAATTCTCATTGGAGCCAGTAAGTAAACAGTCTACCTCTCCTTGCCTGCAAACAATCACAGATAATTCTCCTTTGGAGGTACAAGAAAAAAGATAACTGGTAGTAGGAACATATGTGTTCATACACTTGAAATTAATCCAAATCTTTAACAAATTGGTGTAGATTAGAGTAGATTTCATGCTTCCTTTCAAGTATTTTCATTAAAACATGATACTTCTCTTTTTTTCTTGTTGGTTGAAATAATCCCAAACAAAAATATTTCTTCCATGTTTGTTGCAAGAATTCTTTATAATTTGCAGCACTTCTTGCACTATTTCTCATTTTTATCTTGAGTTCAACTTCTGGCATAAAAAACCTCTGCCACAGACTATGTTTTCTGAAAGGGCTAGGCTCACACCTGTGCTCAGCTGAGCATTCCAAGTAGGTGCTGCTGGAGATTTTATCCTGAACACTTCACTACTCAGCTGTCTTTCTCAACTTCAGTTGAAACAGGTACAATGTTGCCTGATCGTTCTCCAGGAGGAGCATTTACTGCATGTATGACTGTGTCATCTTGAGATTTGTACTGGCACAGTTTGAGGACTCTTCATTATCTATGAGGATATTGAAACCTCATCTTGACTCCTGCATGATACCTACTTGACATGATTTAGCCCCAGCCAGCAACTGAGGCCCACAGAGCCAATCTCTCACTCCTCCCTGGTGGGTTGGGAGAGAAAACTGGAAAAGTGAGATAACTCATGGGTTGAGATGAAGTAAAAGCTTCACACACAACCGAAGCAAATAAGGAATTCATTCACCACTTCCCATGGGCAGGCAGGTGTTCAGCAATCCCCAGGAAAGCAGGGCTCTGGCATGCCTATCATTGACTTGGGAAGACAAACACCATCACTCTGAAAGGCCTCCCCTTGATTCTTCTGCCCCCAGCTTTATATGCTGAGCTTTGTTTGCAAGTATGGAATGTCCCTTGGGTCATGGGTCAGCTGTCCTGGCTGTGTCCCCACACAGCTTCTTGTGAGCTCTCAGTCCACTTGCTGGTGGGATAGTGAGAGGCAGAGATGGCCTTGATTCTATGAAAGCCCCACTCAGCAATAATGTAAATATCCCTGAATTACTAACACCGTTTCCAGCAAAAATCCACAAAAACACAGCCACATCTGAGCTACTCTGAAGAAAATAAACTCTTAACCCAGCCAACAGCAGCAAGCTCCTTCAAATTTTGTGTTACAACGTTGGAAGGCACAAAATGGTGGGAAAGTGTCTCCATCACATTTCAGTTTGTGCAGTAATGTGCAGAACAAGAGTAAGCATTACTGGTAAATTAGTTGGATAGATGACTTGGCCACACCTCAGTCTCTTTGCAGTGGCTTGAAATGATGACAAAAGGAGCAACATAAGGAATCAGTATCACAAATACCCATATTAAACATTGCAAATGCTAGCAGTATCTGGTGTTCTGTCATTGCAGTCCTGTGAAAATTTCATCTGCATGCCCCTGTAGATGGTAATGGAAATTACTCCCAGTAAAGTTTTTACCCTAAAAATTAATTCCCCAGAGTGGCTGATCATTTGACCCATAGGTTTTCTTGCCTAGGCCATGGGGTCTGGCTGATGTACAGGGAGTGTAGCTCTCCCTAATCTGGATTCCCCCACTCTGCAGCCTGCTGGTTTTGTCACACGGCTCTGTAGTATACCTCCATGCTGTCTGCCCGTGTGAATAGTCACAGTGGCCTGGAGAAAGAGCTGGTTGACTGGTCAGGCAGAGGGACACATCCATGGCCTACTCCCTCTGTTGAGCCCTATGTCTTTTTGTTGTACTCAGTGAGGTATGGCAGCTTCACACCTACTGAGGAAGCAACCACGTGCTGGTGATCGTCCCCAGGCCAGCTGCCATCCCTACCCAGGACAGCAGGCCAGCACAAACACTGCTGTGCTGGAGAGGCTGGGCTGGTCTTTGGCTGGCCAAAGTCTTAAGCAGTGCTGGGATTTGTTTTTCTGCACCCCTTGCTCTCTTAGCAGCAGAACCCAAGAAACTGCACTGAGTTTCCTTTTATGTGCCTCTGGACAAGCCTCATGTTCAGAGCTGTGCTGGTGGCAATCAAATTAATCATCATCCCATCATCAGTTGCACGTTGCCAGGCTCTCCCAGCAGCCTCAGAGTCTCATCCCAGGCTGTAGGCTGAATAAGTCCTTGACCGAAGTAGGTCAGCAAACTCAGCCTGGCCTCGAGAAACAGCTTTGATCAGGAACAGCAAATTTCTCGCTATTGCTGGTAATAATTTTCTTCAAAAGCAATACTTTTCTTTCAAATGGGAAAGAGTCTTACAGACCTGGATGGCAATGACAGCTCCTTGAAGTTTGGATCCTCTGCCAGTACTTTACAGAAAAGGTGTTCTGATGAGACAGAATCCCAAAGCAGGGGATTTACTATTAAAAAAAACCCAAACAAACAAAAAATGTGTAAGGAATCCTTTGTAATGAACCTTGATACACCTCTAGCATTCTCATTTCTGTAAAATTCAATTGCTCATTCCTTAAAAGTGGACAATATCTGAAGTTTTGTTTTCATAATATCTATACATGTAATTTTAGCAACTAAAATTTTACCTTTTTTCAAAATACTTATTTCAAATTTTGAAAAAAAGTAGCTCTACGTTTACTATCCTGATTCCCAAATGTACCCAAATTCCCCAAATTAATTAACCAATCACTTCAAACCCTGTGGTAATTTCTTTTTCACTTTACAGTTCATTTTAATAGATAGACTCAAGTGCTGGTTTTAAAATGAGGGGTTATGAGATTTTACAAAATATTTAGCAATGAGAATGCCAACAGTACTACTTTTCACTTTGGCACTGCTTATGACAAAGTTATAGTTTGTGGACATAACTTAAAAATCAAATTACTTTAAATAACTTTGCCTCTAAAGGAGCTTTTAGGTTAAGCCACAAAGATTAGAAGATATAAAAATGATGCATCTAGGCTACTTCAGATTGTCCTCTAAGCCATAAAAATATGTCTCTGAGTTTTTTTCTATAGAGAAATTCTTCCTGTTGTCCAGTGATTCATTAGAGCTCTGGTCTAGCCTCTCTACAGATGTTACTATTATTCTGCAATGAAAAAAGGCAACCAGCCATTTCTGGGCACTCTGTAAAGTCCTGAAAGCAAGATAGCTTAAAATAAATGTTTGTATCCTGCTGTGTTCTTATGACCCCCAATGCACTTTGGACACTACTAAACTATAAATAAGATATAAATAAGATTAAAAGATTCACTCTCTCATGCTCAGAAAATTTGAAGAATACCAAAATTAGGCTTCCTGATATATTTGTATTATGACATATTTTTGACAATGTGATCAATATTATTTTTATGCTACAATAGATTAATCTAATTAGATATCTATGGAAAAGTATATTTTCTCTTGAAATTTTGCAAATGCTTGTTTATTCATTTTATAATTATTTTATCCTTGCTTTGGGCCAATTTGTTGCCCACAATTATGCTTTCCTTGCCTGTGTGCAAGTTTGATAATAAAAATGCAATTGTTTATGTCCCTTCTTATTTTTGAACTACTGAGAGCCAGTTCTTTATTATTCAAACATGAATAATTAACGAGGGCAACATCTCCCAAGGACTGTCAATTGCTGTCTAAAAGGCAGAACTAAAATATCAGGTCTTCAAATTGCTGTAACTCAAATTATTTTGTTTTGCCATTACTGTGATTTACTGGGAATTCAAAAGCTTCCATCATGCTGCTGAATGGGTTAAAATAAACTTCAAGAGAACAAGAAGGGTGGTACTCTTTCTGCATCATGAAAACTAGTGTAGGTACAGCAAAGTATGAGAGAGATTTGAAAAGAAAGCCCAGCACCACTCTTTGGGAGTGTGATGTCAAAGTGTAAAGTTTTCCTAACCACCCAGATGACAAGCCTGTAAAAACAGTTAATCACTCATTTATTCTCTCCATGTCTTTAATTTTATTTTTCCTGTTGTTGCTATTACTATTTAAAAGTAGCTACCTGTGGAAGAAAGCCCAAAGTACATGACTCCTATTTTCCAGCAGGTTCTGCATTGGTTGCCTGGTTGGTTTTGGTTTTTATTGTTTATCTGATTTTAGAGCTGAAAATAAACATGAGGGGCTGGGAATCAGAAACTCCAGCCTTCCTTATGCCACAGGCTTGTTACTCTTGGCTGAATCACTTAAGGGAAATCCTTCGGAAACTGTTTTTAAACTTGAATGCTCAAGCAAAGGGCTTTTGTTTGAACAACGTCTCGATAGTCCTTCTCCAGGGGAAGCTGAGCAGAGTTTCTACCAGTGATGCTCTTGGGACCACCATGGAGGCTAGGAGTCCACACACAGCCAGCAGGCAGCCTTGGGAGAGGAAAGCTAATGTCCTTACAAACAATTTGATGGGTGAAGGGGATAGGTGTTCACATCTTTGAAATGGGGGTTAATGTCCCTCCTGGCTTAGGGCAGCAGGTTTGCTGCAGAGCCCAGACAGCTTGGCTCCTGGAACAGACAAGGGTCTGCAAAAGCCTGAGTTTCTGAACTTTGGGATAAAATAGTAGGTTCAAGGGGGGATATGTGGTTGCGGGTTCTGAAAGGCTGTACCTTCCCTGTACCCCAGCCAGTGGGGAAAGGAAGAGGGGGAACTCGTGGTCGGCAGTTTAGGGTAAAAGGAGAGGGCAACATGTGGCCGGGAGTTTAGGATAAAAGGAAGAGGGGAACACACGGTCAGGAGTTTAGGATAAAAGGAAGAGGGGAACACATGGCCGGGAGTTAAGTATAAAAGGAGGCTGTGCCCTCCGAAACCTCGAGAGAGCAAACCCCGTGGGTGTGTGCCCCGGTGGACTCTCTCTCTTTATTCAAATAAAGTTGCAGCACTCCCCTGTCTCCTTTTTGGACATAAACCTCTGGAATTTGTGGATTTTCCCAACATTTGCAAAGGGCTGGGTCTACGTTTCTGCCCTCTCCCTCCTTTCTGCTGCCCCAAAGACGTTTCTCTGCCAGAAAAACACAGCCCCAATGTGTTTTACATCAGCTAGAGAATGAGAGTTCAGCATGTCTTATGTGTTTGCTAAAGAAAGGTGAAGGAGGGGGTTTTGGAGGTGAGCAGAAAAGCAAGAGAGAGATAATCATGTAGGTGAGTTGCTTATTGTTGAAATGCTGGTCCCTGCACTTCTTCAGTGGAAATTACCCTTTTCTAGATGGAGAAGAAACCAGTAGCTTGACTTCATTACAAATGCCAAAAAACATTACTCATGTTAGCAAAACAGTTTTTTGTTCTGTCTTTTTTTCTCTTTAAAACCTCAAAACCTGTTACTGTTTCCAGGAACAGCTTGGAAATGAGAAAAAAAAAAAAAGTAGGAAAAGCAAATAGTCCCTGATTTCATTCCCTGTTAAAATGAAGCAGTATGGATCCTTTTGTGAATTCTCAATCATGTTTGTAGCTCCATTGGAGATGGAGCAGCAGGTACAGCAAACCATGTGACCCAAGCTCTGCACATGCAGAGGTGCTGAGGTGGTGGGTCAATGCTTTTTTGGCTTAGGGGGATGCCTGTGTCTGTGCTTCTTTTCATTTGACATCATTAATTCTAACAGTGCCCACTCTCAGGGCTGAACAGCTGCCAGTGCACCTGTATAGAAAGCCCTGGAAGCAGCTTGCATGTTTTTTGTATGGATTTTAGCAAAAATCCAAACATTGCAAGGACTTCAAGTGAGTTTTTCATACACTGAAGAAGATCTGAGTAAACAGCTGGGTTTTGTCTCACTTGAAACTGTAATTTCCCCCCATGTCAGATGCTCTTCCCAGTGATTCATGTGCCTTAGCACAAGTCTCTTCTGACTCTAGGCACAAGTGTTAAATTTGTCACTGCTATTCCTTTGACATAGAACATTACCAGAAAAATCTTGGACTCTTTCTCTGCAGGGGACACACTTCAGGTGCATGGAGCAGGGGATTTAAGGAATGACATCTTGACTGAGAATAGAGTGGCAAATTGAGTTTCTGGCCAGGGAAAGGGAACCAGACACAGGGAAGTGGGGGCTTGGTGCTTGCAAAGCCCTTCAGTGCACAGGGACTGGCTGCTGGCAGGTTCCCTGTGCAGCAACAGCAGAGGTGAGGGTAAGAGCAAGAGTCACAAGACTCCATGACAAAATGGAAATCTTATCTTCTCCTGGACTTGGCTGATTTGGTATCTCACCCAGGGAATGGTTGGCAAAAATGAGAAACACTGAAATCCCAGGGGTATCTCCTTAACTCAGCAATTAGGGGTGAACTGAAGAGTTTTCCCACGATGTGTAGAAATCATGAAAGGCCTGAGCTGCCTGAAGGGGCAACAAGACGTAATTCAATGACCAGACCCAGCTGTACCTGTGAGGTTGATCCCCTCGAAAGCACTCCTGAGGCTCAGGGCAGATGATCAGCACAGTGGGAAAGGTCTGGGGGCTCCTGTCTTGCCTCAGGGCAATACTGAAGTACTAAAACATTGAAACCCAAATAGGTAGTGGGGCTGCTGGAGGAGGTGGGCTCAATGGAGCAGAAATCCAGCTGGGAGGAAGTCAGAGACTTGGTCCTGTCCGTGCTGGGAGCCAAGAGGAGACAAAG
>WBNO01019597.1:82739-93175 GCA_013400575.1 Peucedramus taeniatus | reverse complement strand
ATTAATAGACTTGAACAAAGACAGGAACGCTGATTTATGCATTGTGTTCCCTAAATCCTGTCAAATATAATTGTTTGTCCTTGGCTTTACAGAAGATCCACCTGACTCACATTCCTATTACCGCAAAAATCAATTAGTTCGGAAATCAACCCATTATATCCTATATTACAGGAATTACATTTTCCAAGGATGGGTGGGTGTAGAAGGGGGCCTCCATAATATGAAACACAGGATGGGAAACACAATGTGGTTACTTTATGGTTTGACTGGAAACCTATCTGAAGGTTATGCACGTCCCTATATCTCCATATAAAATTTTAATACGGCATAAAAAAAGCTTCAGAATTCTGCATCCATATTTAACACAAAAATCTGCAACCAAAAATGGTTCATTTAGAACTTATTTCTAAGAGTTGGGGAGGAAAAAAACCTCAACAAACCTAGTTAAATGAAGATCTTATTTTTACAAAGATCTATAAATACATTTCATCTGAATTGTAATAAATGGGATACTTCACAGAGCTGGAAATAAAGACAGGCAACATTCTTATTACCTTCACTGACTGATGTTCCTAGCAACTTTATCTATGATTATAACTATGCATATAAATCTCTTCAGGATCAGGAGCTTACACTGCTTCAGAGAGAACTTAAATTGCAATGAATGATTTTTTCATTAAATCAGTGAGCAAAAAGAGCATGTTCCTTTATTGCCAAATATCTGTAACTAGATAAAAAATATCTACTCATTGGGAAATTTTCACAGTTTTCTAAAGAAACTTTAGTTGTAATGGTTGTTGTGAGATATGTAGGACTTGATACAAACCAGCAATACGCACTCATAAATTAATAGTAGTCTGTGTGATTGATTTTTTTTTTGGGTCACAATACGATGATCCCTTTATGTTAGATTATTCCAATATTTCACTAACCTTTCTTAGGTAAATGGAAGATAGTGAGATGCTGATTTCTCGTCATATCTACACAAATACAGCAGGCCTTAAAATTCACTTTATACAAACACACAAACAGAAGAAATGTTTCTTGAACAGTTAAAAAGGAATATTTACAACATTCAGCAATAGTCAAAGTCTATAGCATTTTTCATACAGAAGAGTTCACCTTGAGAGCCTTAGACAAAATTCAGCATAGCTGAAAAATTGAGACTGTATTTTAGTTTTTTGTATTAAGTATCCCATTATTCCTGTTTCTGCAAATCTGACAAGATTACAATGAAAAACACCATGTAGATTGGAAAAAACCAAGGTGTTTCTTCTACCTAATATGGCAATTTGTTTTACATAGTTATCATATGCCTTCATTATTTATATTCAGAGTTTGATGAGAGGTCAATTACTCCATACCTGATCTGCTATTATAAAACAGAATGAGCCAAATTCAAATGGTGTGAATATTGCCATTAAATAAGCACAGACAAACATTTGCTTGGTGATGCCTGTTTTTTATCTTCTTTTTTTTTTTTTTCTTTTTTTCCTCCTTTTTGCATGACCTTTCATGGCCTAATCCCAGGCCCCAATCCTGGTGCCACTCAGATATGCATTTGTGGAAATGTCATATTTGTGTTTTAATGTTTGAAACACTGGGCTTATACATTGTACTCTACTGGTTTTATATATTTTCTTTTTTTCAACACAGTTGTATTCTAGGAAGAAAATTATCTAATTCCAGAATTAATTTCTACCTGCTGTGACAGTGCACCCTTAGGGTAAATATGATATTTTATATTAACACACTGAAAGCTTCCACTGTGATTGACCTTAAAGACACTCACAAATTAATTACTTTGCTCATCAATATGGCATGGCAGCTAAAAGATTTGAGCAGACACCCAGCCAGTTAACATGCATGCTGCCATCTGCTGAATAAGATGAGGGATTTGTACTACTCTCTCTGAAAGAAAAGCTGTGCTGCTTTCCAAGAAGTATGTTATCAAACTCCTCATTCCCAAGTCAAATAATGACTGTTCATGTTCTGTAAAAGAATTAGTAGTGTCTCATGGGTTTTTTCACCCATGGGTTTAAAACTAAAAAGGAGACTATCTCAGCAAATTCACTAAAACATGAGGTTGAGTCCACTGCTTAACAGCTGAAGCTAGGTTATATTCAAAAATATCTTTAGATTTAAATGAACACTCATGTAGTGCAGATGTGAGAAAGAAATTTCACAATTTACATGCCTCATTGTCCACCCTCAGTACTACTCTGACTTAAAACATGTCTTCTGGCTTGGGACAAAAAAAAAAAGGTATTAATGTGTAAGCTGAAGTTCCACAGAGGATCAACTTTTTAAAATAATTATGAGAGAGTTTGACACCATTCATACAAAGACTACAGCTAGCTTCTGAAACAAGCAGAGGTGTTCCAAAAACACATACATTGTCAACTTGCATATTACTGTTCCTGTAATTAAAATTCATATCAAACTGATCTACATAGCAATAAAATATATATATGTATATACACACACACACATATATATACATATAAAACTATATAATATACATCATATTGGTCAAAAAATCCATACTGATGGGAAATGCAGCACCTACACTTTCTCAGATATGCTGAGGAATAAGATAGGTGGCTGGCTCCAAGTCCTGCTCACAGCAGAAGAGACAAACCAGCTGTGCAGATCACCACCATTCACATTGTAACAGGATAATTCAGGCTGGAGGGGACCTCAGGAGGTCTCCAGCTCAAACTGCTGGTCAAAGCAGGGTCAGCTGTAAAGTCAGACTTCAAAGTTACTCAGAGTTTTATTCAATCTGGTCTAGGAAACCTCCACGGATGCAGATGGTATGTATGGCCTTTCTGGGCAACCTGTTCCACTGCTTGGCTTAATAGTGAAAAAGAGTTTCCTTATGTCTTAAAATGTGAGGTATTTATAGTTTTTTATGCTTCCTAAATATTAAATATTATAGATATTATTCATTTTTTAGACACACTAGTTATAAATGAGGGGTAGCCTTATAAAAGAGAATAAAATTAATGGAAGGGGAACCACAGTTTGAGGGAGAAACATGACACTTTGCTCAAAAGTAGAGCTTCATTACAGTTATTTTTATGGATTATTTAATCCAGTTATTACCTCTACAATTTACAAATGGGCTGATATCTTACAGAAAATTGAATAAAATCTTTATAAATTTTCTTAAGAAGAGATCCTATGATTACTTTTACCAAGTATCATAGCCAGAGCTATGACTGGAACTGAAATGAATGGAATCATCGTATCTGTCCTTCTGTGGCTGCTGCACCACAGGATAGGAGGAAAATCAAAACTGTGTAAAAGCCAACTCTCAAGCATCTGGGGTAACACTGGGCAAATGGAATAGGATAAAAAGGGGACAATATGTCCCACATGTAAGTTATAGACTCCTAAATCTGATACTGTAATGAGAAAATCAAAAACAAATGACACTGAACATTGTGGAATGCAGAAGCAGCTGAGCTGTTCAGCCCAGCCAGTGCAACTCTTCATTAGCTCACTGCACTGCTTTGAGGCCGGATGGAGCCTCCTTTCTAAAGTACTTCTCTTCCTAACGTTTATATCCTAAAAAGCTGCCTACCTACTTAAAATGATCTCAGAGAGCACACTGACAGGCTCCTTCCACTGCACCCACATCAATATTTAAAATCTAATCCTAAAGAAGCACCCAGGGGATTCAGGTAAGCATTACCTTGAAAAATTACTTTTTTTTTTTCCATTATAGTTATATTCTAACATCTATGTGGAGTTAAAATATCAAATATGTGTCTATGTGTCAACTTACAAAAAGTACCCTAACAGTGTCTGAGTTTATGTCATCAACTATAACAAGCCCTTGGCTATATAGGACTGAATCATGAATATTGTAATAGTACCACAAATAGCACCACACTGGTAACTTCTTTTAAAAACTAAAACTTAGTAAAAAATCAAAGCAATGAACTACTGTATTACAGAAAACACCCACCTTTAAACCCATTTGTCTTTGCAACAGGTTCTTAGACAAACTTCTCTTTCTCCATTCCAGCAGAAATTTCTGCACCCAAAAAAGAGATACTACACACACTGAATTCTTCATTTGGGGAAAAATATCAGGTATGATGGGTAATTCAAAACCTTAAAATAAAACAGAACACAAAGTCCATCAGAATGTTTGCACCACCATTTGTAATCATGACCTAATCTTTCCCGTAATATTTTATGCAACCCTTAAGTGATTATGACAAAGACTGGTATTGCAACTGAACTTTTAGTAGTGTTTCCTTATTATTATTTTATTACTTTGAGACCCAGTCCTGCAAGATGACAAGTCCCAGGAACTCTACAATGATCAATAGTTGAGGATACTCTGGCCTTTCAATTCCTACAAACTTCATGTTTGTAAAGCAGCCTCTTTACTACGACACTTTGGTCAACAAATATTCATATAAATGCTATGAGACACAAACTAGTTTTGCCTGCATATAAATATTTAGAGAATACACCAAAATAAATTCATACATGTATCATCATACAGAATACTGCTCTTCATTACTTCTGCAGTTGTATTTGCAAAGTACATTAAAAATACATAAATTAGAAGAGGTATTTAATATTAAACATTCTACAGATTCCTGAGACAGACTTAACTGGCTACTTAGATCAACTTTAAATGTGACTTCACAGACTAAAATTTATATATTTTTAGAGATAATAGTAAATTTTAAATTTTGCCAAGTGAGTATTGTAGCATTTAAAAATCCTATTATTCCTACTCATATTGAGTTGGACAAACCAAATTCTATCAAACAACTTCTAGATTTTTCTATCAGCACTCTATTCTAAAATAAAAAGTATTTTAATTCTCCAAGTTTCACTTACGCTACAGGATCTTTTTTTTTTGGCGATCTTATAGAAGAGAATCTCAATCATTAAATTTTACAAAATTGAAAATTATAAAAGTCACGCATAACCAACAATAAAACTAAAGGCTACTCTGATGGGATGTGTTGTAAAGTACTTGTCCATACTGGAAGGGGAAAATGCCAGAAGACTTGTGAGAAGAGTTCCATAACCTTCTCGGAAAAGCATTTTTGATAGAGATACATTCTTTATAGATGCTGTCACTTTTACAAAGAATGCTTTTCCTACATTTCACACTGATGAAATCTTTAATTACATTTTCTCATTTCTATTCATAGTGATTCAAATATCACTGAACTATAAATCTGAATATCCTACAGCTATATTGTACTCTAAATATTATGTTAATTCCTTAAAGGCCAGAAAGAGGATTTATGTCATAGATTTGTTTTTGATGCATTAATGAAGTCCTGAATTAAAAAGTAAATAAATAAGCATGTTATCTGAAAGAAAAACAAAGGAAGCTAAATCACAGAAATGCTTTAAAATATCGATCCTTGCTTTATATACAATTTAAACTTCCACAGAGTTAAGTCTTTCTTGTATTTCATAGGAACTGTAAATATGTGGGAATACTTCACTAAGGCCATTTCTTCACCAATGAAAATTCAGGTCAAACTTAAATTTTGACAAAAGTAAATTCTAGATACGGATTAGCTTTAAAGAAAGAGTTAAAGACATGCCTGACTCACTGGTTCTCTGTTAAACCTATCCACATCACCCAGTACCTAAATATTTCTGTCCATCTGTCAGGTGTTTCATGTTTGCTGAGGGAGGCAGTAACATTGATGCTGACTCTCAGCTCCTCACATCACAGCACACCTCACCACTGGCAGTGGCATGAGCTCATCAGGAAATAACAGCACTGCACTTCTGCAGAAACTTGGATTTTAACTACTTTCAGTGCACTCTTACAGAGATATGCAAAGAAAGGTAATGTTCACTGAAAAGTTCCTAAAACAACTCTGAGCAACAAAAATTCTTTTGAAAGATTCACTTTTATAAAGCAAGGAGTAGGAAAAACATCAACTCCTAAATTTATTCTCAATAATTATTTAGTCACCTTTTAATTCTGGTAATGTACAAAAAATCAAAATACATTTTTCAGGTAATTGTAGAACTTCAAAAAATTCTCTGTTTAGAAAAATAGTCATCACTAGGACAGTTACACTGACAAAACATGCTTCTAAAGACTCATTTTGAAATTTTAACTAATATGGATATGGATTAGAAAGCAAGGTCATCGTATTGACAGATTCCAAAAATTACTCTGCTAATATGACTGATAATTATAAATTGTACTTCAATCTGATGGTAAAAACTATCCAAATATTAGCAAATTTCATCATTTAAAGTAGTCCCACCATGAATTTTGTCCCACACATGCAATATTTTTATATTTTATTTAACATCTACATACTCTTCACTGGCTAAATTAAACTGATTTTTTACAAATTTTTATAATAATCTGATTTAAAAAACTTTATATGTTCTGTTTCTGTCATGTTCTTTCCAAATATAAACAAATATAATGTGTCAAAAAGCTCAGCTTCTGTACCATTGATAGCTTAATTTTGTTTGTACCTTTTTTTCACTCTTTAGCTTCCCTGAGATATCAAAATCTTTTATGTAGTGAAGAACAAATTTATCCTCTTCAAGGACACTTCAGAGCAGCTAACATCAACAAGGGTCAGTATTCAACCCCTCTTTCCAATTCCCTAAACTTTTCATTCTCACAATCAGGAGAATGCCTAAAATTCAAAATCCAGACCACCTTCTTAACTTAGTAGAAAATTAAACACCCATGAAATATTAGGTATAAGACCAACTTAATGAAGAACTTCCCTTTTGGAAAAGATATTAGCACTGCAATTCAAAAGCTTTCAGATGTTACCTGCTACAAAGACTGCCTTTCCACAGATGCACATGTACAGTATCCTTTTATTTACAACTCCCATCACTACTTTCGAGCTGCCAAACTCAGACTGCAGAACTTCAAATTTATTTATGCATAATTTGGTACCTACAGCCAATTTGTCAACTTCACTTTCCATGCACCCGAGTGAACAAGTCTTACTCCAACTGCCAGCAATACATCTTGCAATATGGTGTGAAGATAAGTTGTTGTAACTCCTGGCACACGCTGAGAACATCCCTCCCCATCTAAATAAGCAGTATTCACAGCATGCCTCCATGCTGGCAATACTCTGTCCCTTGATGCCCGTAGGAAAGCTTTTGGTATCTCTTTTCTTCTCTCTCACAAACACATATTTCACAATGACTGCAACAGTCAGTCTCCATTCAAAAACCTCAAGAAATGTCATTCACACAGAATTTCACAGGTTTTTAAGGATTAAAAGCTTTGCTAGAGAGAGACAGTCACAATCAGGTATTCCCTTGCTGCTTCAGGGCATATGGCAGAAATAAAAACTTCTCATGAGAACTTGAATTTTGTTTAATTTTTCAGATAAATTTAACAAACAGAATTATTTCAGGTACTAATTGCTAATGATTCTCACCAGTCTTCAGACAGTCTTTTTCTGTCAAAAAAAATTACTTGTCAAGTTGCTAGAGGGTGGAAGAATAAGTCTATTACATATTTTCACTTTCTCCAAATGGATTACTAAAATCAAGCAGAAAATAATTGGGTCATTTTATACTATCCTTTTGAAATGTGTTTTGGTACCTTTCCATATATCAAACAAACTATTAGTTTGTAACACATAAAAGTATCTGAGAAGTTCAGGAGTTCTGAAGATTTATGTTTTATGGGGAACCACTGGTTTTGTTTTTTAACTTAACTCTTCAATATTTTACTGATTTCAAAGACAGATATTCTAAGAAGCATCAAGAAGTGGAAAAACATACTGCATCACTGAAGCTCCTTAAAAAGTTTGCATTCTATGATTAATGTAATAGTTTGTATGCTTTGCCAACTTTATCTATGATAAACTGAGAAAAAAGGGGAGAAAAGCATGGGGAAAGTAAAGCTAGGGAAAATTAGAGAACTAGTCACTGAGGTGCTCTAGAAAATATTTAAATACCTTCAATCTTGCATTTGTGGCTTTGAATCCACATTCCTTTTTTGTATGAAATTGTTTCTGCTGAAAACACCATTCACTTTGTCCTTTGTACAACCTGGGGTTTTCAGTGCATTGCTACCATTACTTTATATTGAATTCATATGAATATACGTGGCTGTCCCCTTTTATATTTTTTTAGTGATATTTAATAGAAAATAGGACTTTTACATACGTTCTACAGGAGGGCAAAAAAAAAAATTAACTAATCTCCTTTCTGCATCTTTTATATTTCCTTGTAGAAGGTAATTCAAAGGCAGCTGTATCAGAGAGGAGTCTCTTTCCATTGTTGACCCTGAAATGTCAATGAAAGCTCATCCATAATTTCCTTTCCATGCCATAAGGAAACATAATTTGTAGAGCTACCTTCCAAGGAAATGAAAGACTGTATCTGTGTAAAAGATACTGCTGATGAAAAGGAAGTGTCTAAGACATTTTAGCATAAAACATAAATTTTAATTCACTCACAAAATAAAATCTAGTTATTGTACTCCTAGAAGCAATTAAAAATGTAATACAACACTGGAAATCACGGGAAAAGTCAGCATTTTTGATCTAGGAACACTATGCCAAGAATGTGCAATCTTTTCAGACAGCCTGTAAGCACAAAGCTCCGTTTGTCCTTCAGCATTGGTCTCAGCTCCTCAAGGCAAACAACACCAATCTTGTAAACTTAGAGACAATTAGAAAATCATGTTCTGTTCATACTTCCCCTAACACCCTCCCAAACTTGATATGGGAAACATTCTTGAAGAAAACAGGGCAAAAATGCCTTGGGAGGACACCCTTGTTTAAGTTAGGGTGAGAAAAGAGAACAATCTCCCAAGATCCCCTGCTGCATCTCTATGCAAAAGAACTCCTGCCTGTCAGCTGTTGTTCACTCCTCAGTTCTAGTGTGTTCTGTGTTCTTAGTTTCTCCATTGGTTCTCCCCAAAAGACCATTCCCTCCCTCCTCTACTTTTGGTTCCACCTGCATCACTCCACTCCAGTTCCTCCCCTAGACCCTCTCCCCATTGTGCTGTTTGTTCCCTGACCCCTCCTGCCTTCTCCCAGTGAGGCACCCAGGTCCTGCTCCGTCTTGGCCCTTTGCCTCTGGTTCCCTTCAGCAGAGGTTGTGTTCATGTTTGCTCCCACCTGTTCCTCTTACCTTCTCCCTGCCTGGGCCCTCGATCTGCCCTCAATAAACCCTGCTGGATTTACCATGCAAAGAGCCCTCTCGTCTCTTTGGTGAGGCTTCAATTCCACCATCGGGGCTCGGGTGTCTCTGGGCTGGGGGAGTTGCCATCGTAGCCCAACGTGGAGACGCTTGTGGTGCTGCAGGCCCCCGACAGCACCTGCCCGGGGGAGCTGTCAGTAGCCACCCGCAACTTGGGGTTTTGTTTTGTCTGGAGTTTGGTATTTTAAAACAAGTTTTGCATTTTTACGGATATTTTTAGCCCATTTTTCCCTTAGTTAAGATTATATAGCACCTAAAAAAAAAGCACAACAGCACTGGCCTTTCTGTACTAGATGCTTAAAAAGCACACAGTGAAACCCCCAGAGAATCTAGTAAAGACCAAAAAATTGCCAACTGTAAAGCTAAAATAGATTTTTACCACACAAAGCCAAAAACCACATTTATAATAATCTTGACTGTGTCATAGATAAGATTACCCTGACCATAGGTCTTGAGTTTGAGTCTTCAAGGTAAAATAACTGAACCATTAAGATGCTTCACCCATGTTAACAGGACAGTGCTGTTATTTACACTTGGGCCATGATCAGCTGTGCTGAACACACATGCCTGAGGAAGCCAAATCCCATCGGCCTGTCCTGTGAAACGGACCTGCAAAACTGACCTGCACAGGCGGGCAGCAGCTAAAACAGAGCCCTGGCTGGCAAAACAGGGCTGTCTTCATGCAAAAATGCTGGCTGAGGTAGGGAAAAGGAAACTCCTGACTGTCCTTGGGAAGGCTTTCAAGGGCTCCTCTCAGCAAATAACCTCCCCCTGCCTGCACCTGCACAGGCTTTCCCACCTCAGCTCACAGGCCAAACCAAGGAGACACGATGGTCCCTTGCTGCCCGTGGTCCAGCTGGAAAGCATAGGTGGCTTTACGCTCACCAGAGCTTAGTCAAGCCCTAATTTAACTTTCTAGACGGAGATGAGAAAGGGATTCCCCTGAGGAAAATCCTCCTCACATCAACCCACCCTTGTCAAGGTGCCAGGCGCTCCTTTCGGGACGGCGGCTCCTCCCCGCCTACAGCTGCGCTCCACAGAGGAGCGAGCCTCCGGGGGCCACTGCTGGGGGTGATAAACCGCACCCAGGTGGGGGTCGGCGCTGACCTGCGGCCGGGAGCGGGCTCGGTGGGGATGCCCTCACGGGGGCACCGCGCCCCCCAGCGGAGCGGCTCCGCCTCCCCTCAGCCCGCGGCCGCTGCCCGGAGCCCCCGCACCGCCCCCGCGCC
>WBNO01019597.1:0-82374 GCA_013400575.1 Peucedramus taeniatus | reverse complement strand
GCCCGCCGTCAGCGGGGCCCGGGCACGCAGGGCAGGGCACCCCGCACCCGCAGCTGCCCGCGGCCCCCAGCAGCAGCCCCCGCTCGCAGGAGCTGAGCTGTGCCCGCCGCAGAGGGACGGGGCTGCCTTGCCCGGTAGCTGTCCAAGGCCGGTCGCTGTCCAACGCGAACCAGCGGCGAGCCATCCCGCTCCAGGCAAGGCGGCGTTTATAGCGCTGGGTGACTGCACCAGCTCTGGGGAAGCAGCGAGGCTCTGGAAGCAGGGATCGGCAGCCTCCGACTGGAAATACATTTGTTTAGAGTGAAACTGGAGGCGTCACGTGAAGACACTGAATTTAGTACTATAGCCACGCTCTGGGCTGCTGCAGTTCTGCTATTTACAAACGTGTTCAAGTAGATCGCAGATGAAATTGAAATAATGATAAAAATGAACAATAGGTTTTAGCCGTGCAGCGTGCCTGGTGAAGGAGATTTCAGATTAAGTCGTTTAGAAAACCAGAATTGCACTCTACCACTTACAAGCGGTAATGACTGAAAGCCACCAGGTCTGCAGATGTCTATGGTGCTGTATTTTTCAGATGTAGAATTTGTCTCATTTGTCGTTTTTTTTTTGTGGCATACAGTCTTGTAACTGTGAGCATCATAAAAACGTGACAAGAGAAGACATTGCTATAGTATTGCAGTCCATTGCCAGCAGCACTCTGTGCCATGTTGCCACAATTTGCATTGCATGGCGGTGAATGTCATATTACTGATACCAGTTAGGTACCTGACAATGGTGTGAGGCAATGCTCAGTTCTTCTGGTAGATTTTCCATTTAAAATAAAGATATCAATCTGTACATATACAAATATGCACTGAATGTCCAACAATATGGAAGGGATGCTCCTCTTTAAAAACAAAAGGAGAACCTAAAAAGCAATTCAGTGTAAATCTGATTTACGGCTGCAGTATTCTGACTACTTTTTAATCAGTAAGATATAGTGACAACTTAAAAAAATCAGGAGGTGATAGAGGATTAATAACATTACCTAAGAAATTAGTTATATCAGCTCTATTAAATAAGAGCTATTTGAAAATCAGGTATCACTGTGCCTGTAAGGAGACTCATCAGGCAATGCACAAATGGGAGTTTCACATCTGCGTGAACAGCAGCACATGGTCTCATTATAACCTCAGGATTCCATGCACTCATTTTCTTTATTTTTTCTGTTCTCTGTTACACTTAGCAAGATCCACTAAAGAGATTGCATAAAAGCAGGAAAAGCAATTTTGTATCCTTGTATGTCCACAGAAGAGTAAAACCACTAATGAAGCAAACAGATCTGGCAGAGCAAGACTTTTTAGTTCAGACCCCAAAATAACACTGGGAAAAAATGTTCCATTTTCTGTCCTTTTCACCATCCAGTACTGAAAAACAGGATGAGGCACTGGAATGAAATGGCACAAATGAACTTTGGAAACTGTGCTTCCAGCCCTTTTTGCTGTGCAAAGGGCATGAAAATGGCCTTTTATTCATCACTCTGTGTGACATTTTCAGAGATATTCAGATGTTCTTTCCAGGCTCTTTTGACTTTGTCAAGGGTCGGGAATAAAAAAGCTCAAAATCCTTAAAATTACATTAAAATTGGAAATCTGGTTTTTATCAGAACTGATTGGGTTTTCAGAAATTAAAAAAAGTGAGATCAAGTCGATCCTACACCACATTAAACATAAAAAGGTGTCACATGGCAAACAGTGATTTTTGTTGACTATGAAAAATATATTCCATATTTCTGCGGAAAATTTAGTATGTAAAAATTTTAACAACATTTTTCTAGCAGAAAAGTACAAATTCTGACTGAACACACTTCAGAAATGTCACTAGTGCTCAATTATTTATCTTGCTTTATGCTAAATTGAAGTAGAATAATAATTTTCTGCCCTGCAGTTTGGGAGGCAAATCGATGATATGAACCTAATTGTAGGAAACAAAGGAATGGTAAATTCTTTCTTTTCCAGAAAGAATTGTGCAGTATACTTATGCCTAGAAAGACAACTTTCTACATGCCTTTGACACTCACAAACTATTGAGCTTATGAAGGTGAATCACAACAGATATTTCCAGTATATACAGTACATTTCTATTCATGTCCTACATAATTTTCAGGTAATAATTTATTTTATTGATCAGCTATTTTAAAATAATGCCTTGGGGTGTAAAAAAAAGTCTTTAATTTAGTACCAGGCTATCACTGAGTCAAGACTACTGTCTTCAGGCACTCTTGTTATGACAGAGATGTTGTGCTCAACTTAC
Organism: Peucedramus taeniatus; assembly: GCA_013400575.1. Lineage (NCBI taxonomy): Eukaryota > Metazoa > Chordata > Aves > Passeriformes > Fringillidae > Peucedramus > Peucedramus taeniatus. Next base: position 80,079 of record WBNO01019597.1, on the reverse strand, counting down.
TGTTATTTACTGATAGTAAAGTGTTTAAGTATCGCCATCTTATGGTAAAATATGTAACAAAAATTTATATATCGTTTATTTCCCAGTCTCTGAAACTGATTTTATTTCAACCATAGTAATTTATTGTCCATGCTCTTGAATTCTTTCTTTTAAACTTGATATAAAATATTGATCACCTATAGAAATTCTTCTTTAACAACTGAAAGGCAGCTCACTAATGATAAATTTTAACACAGTGTTAATTACTGAATTTCAATTTAAGATACTTATTAAATGTTATATTTGTTGACTTTATTCTGTTTTTTCTCTGTATTCACATAGGAGTTTTTTTTTAATTATCCATGATAATATATTTCATCGAAGATTTATTTCCAACAGGGTGGGTAGACATTCAGCAGAAAGGCAGCTACACTGAAAGGATTTGGATAGAAAAATCTTCCTTTCTCCTACTTATAAGTACAGTATCTTGAAAGAAGGAAGTATCCATAGGATACTCGAAAATTTCTAGGAGTTACTGCTAGATGGCATCTCTGTTCTGCTTTTCTCCACCTGGAGTTTTCTGTAATGACCTTCATAGTATTTAAAGTGCACTTCTTTTATAAGGGTTGCTTTGCTTACCATCATTTGATGATCAAAGTGGTATAACCAAGTAAGCATTTCGTAGTATGATAAAGCTGCTCCACACAGAAATCAAGCTCAGCATTTTTTTAAGTCTAGATGGCATTTTGTACGTTTAATTTTATAAATCTAAGTAGATCTGATAAATCTCTTCATGTTTCAGTTCAGTGAATGACCTTTAGGCCTTTAAATTTTATAATGGCTTTAGATCCTATATCTGTTTATTTTCCATTGTTTGAATTCTGCAAAAAAAAAAAAAATTCAGAAAATGACTGCCAACTACAATCCCAGACAGGAACTAAGTACAGTATTATTAAGGACAGTTACAGAAAGGAACTGTGATTTATAGTATTCATTGCATGGGATAATAGGAGGGTTGGAAATATTAACATTAAAAAACAAAAGCTGGTTTGAAATCAGGCATCTGTTTTTGAATACTTAAACTTTGCATCTTTGGAATGGCTGTGTTTCTAGATTTTAAAAGCCTATGATTTTCACACATAATTTGACTACACAAATAGCCACTAAAATCTTTATTTTTCCTGGATTTCAAGAACTTGTCAGTAGGAAGAGTGCACTGCTTTAGTGCTGGTTAGCAATACAAATTAATTTATCCCTAATGCAAGAACTTACAAGAATACTACGTACAGCAAAGGGTTACCACAATAAACTATTTTACTGAAAATATGACTCATAGGAGTACAATACACTGCTAAATTAAATCTTGTTACCTACTTGGAAATTAATTTACTTTGTTCCCTACAGTATTAGTAGTTAGTCAGTATGAAAATCATTCATATTTATTTAACCTCCAAGGTTTAAGAATGCTCTTAATCATTAATTGGTGACTGTGGTCAAGTCTCACTTGGTGTCTTCTCTCCCATTTCTGAGGAACCTGACTAGAAAGCCATTGAAGAACATCCTATTGCTATCAATATGCCCTGGGCTCTCTCCCAGGTATCATTCCAGACAGGAATTCACTACATCATTTTAAGTAACATGTATTAAGATATTGGAAGAAAATATGCAAAAGCACATGTTAGTGACATCTGCATGAGTGCTAACTCCCCTGTTGCTATCAGATATCATGTGGTCTTTAAGGGCTTTTTAAAACTGTTGATGGGAAGAGGTCTTTTTTTACCCCCTCTGGTCAAAAACTGATTCCTCTGTTGCTCATGGCTGTTAAGACTTTTACTCATTTGAATGCACCCAAAACCAATTATATATGTTATATAAAATTTCAAAAATAGTTTTATATGTATACATATATACAGACAGACATATCCTCACAGGAAACAGTTATTTTTCCAGTAGAGGCATCTTGCCTTCAGGTAACCAGGCTTCCACCTTTCTTCTATGTTTGGCTAGTCATGAGCCAGTGAAATAGACTGGCTCTTCAGTCTGCAAAGAGGAAAAAGCTGAAGCAACCATCAGGAACAAGAAATGCAGAAATTGACGCTGTTAAAACAACATCAGCTCTAAAAGTGGTGTTTCTAGTTGGCTGAAGATTTAACACAGTTGTGTTAAGATTGCAAATTCAAATATGTGAAATTCATAAGGTCCCTATTAAGAAATGAACAAGGAGTCTTAAGAGAGGCCCCAGTCTATCTGGGGCACTGAAATCCTCTTTTTCATAACTGCAGTATGACAAAAATTGTTCAGGGCATCACTTAGGCATTCTTAGTGAATCTTGACTGAAAGCCAGGGAAAATTCAAAAGCATTCTGTAAATCTTTGGAGCAGGAGTGTGGTACAAGTTCTCTCAAGGACCATCTTTAACAAGAACAGCAATCTATCCCACTGCATCACCCCACAGAGCAGTAGATTTCTTGTCCTAGGACCAAACCTAGAGAAAGCAAGGACTTTGTGTGCCTGGGTTTGAATACAGGATTCTTTTCATGAGAGAGAATTCAGAAACAGTGAAAAAGTAACCTTACTTTCAGAATTTCAGGACTTCTTGGATTTGCCTAGAATTCCAAACCAGATCTATTATTTATGTGTTTTTAAACCAAGATATGTGACCCAAGCACATGGTTCTATCTACATTAATCATTCCACCTAAGAACCTAGCCAGCAGAGTTTTTAGTGCTCTAAGTCAGTACAAAACTAGAAATACAGTAGCAATATGTAATATTCTTCTAAGTACTTTGAAATTTATTTGGGACATGAGCTCTTATGTCACAGCATTATTTCCAAGATTCAGTGACACTTTACTGTAAGCATGGACTGCAGATTCCAATTTTTTCCTTAGTGACTCAATGAAAATTAACCTTCTATCAGCAGCTTTATTTTCTAGAGCACTTGAAACTATTTCAAAAATGTTCCTATTTTTATTGTCTTATTTTTAATTCCTGACATTAAGGGGCTTTAAAGTCTACACTTGGTTTTATTTGGAATTGAAGGATTCATATTTCTGTCTTAAAGAGACACCAAAACGCAAAATAACAAGCCCCCCTGTAGGGATTATTTTATCTCCGCTCCATCCTATTTGGAATAGGACTAAAAGATTTTTTTTTAATAAATAGGGAAATAAATGATGAATCAGATTTAAAAAGTTAGTACTGTTTGTCTAGTTAGGCACATGTCTGAAACTAGATGATCTCTTCTAAAGATGATTTCCTAATAACTACTTTTTCTGACAAAGGGACTCATTCATACCAATTAACTGAATACACCACAAAACGTGTGTTGCTTTGATTTTCTCAAGTTTTACTAAGTCTTCTGATGTTTGCATTCTTTGTACAAACTTTCTCACACACTTTATGTAAATAACTTATTGTTTTTCATTCCTTTATAAAGAACAGGCAACCTATTAGACTGTTGGGTTGTCCAGTGACATTGAGGAGGTGACACTGTAACCCTCCAATGACAATGGCATTTCAAAAAGATATATATATGGAGTCAGATGTTTTAATAAAGAGTTTTTTTAATTTGCTTTAACCAGAGCTACTCCGTGTCCTTCTTGTGTCACCCCAAAGTGACAAACGTGTGCCTGCTTAGAGAAGGAAACAGCATGAAATATTGGTGATACAAGCAGATGGCACTGAGAAGTAACTGTTCCAATGGATACAGGAGTGTACACACTAATTTGCATACTGAAAAGTTCATGGTAGAATACTTTCCTTTCATACTATGCTATGCTGCCTTCAGCTTCATGGCAGAGGTTTGCATATCAGAAGAAGCTAAAGAAGCAACCAGGTATATTTTTCATAAGTCAGTAAACAATCTTAAATTGGCATTTGAGTTATAGCCAAAAGTAGATTGAATACCAGGCTTATGGATATGGCATTTTGTAAAGTCCTACCCAGCTGCTTCTGCAGCTATGTCTTTTCAGAAGAAAGAAAAGCATTTTATGTAATTACTCATAAAATACGCAGTCCTCTTTATTTAAAACATTTTTTTTCTTCAGGAGGAATTAAAGAAACTTTAATATTCTGACCTCTTCTGAGCCTTTTCTGACTTTTAAATCACTTAAGTAACTAACCTAAAGCAGCCCCAGATAACAGAAATGCAAAGTTTTTCATCCTACATTCCCCTGAAGAACAGTCATCTGTCTACTTCACTGCCTTCTAACCAAACAAATCCTTTTAACTGTGATTTAATGATTCTGTTTACTTGTTTCACTGAAAAGCATGTATCAGTCAGCATAGCAACAGCATAAGCAAATTCTGAGAACAAGTAGCCCTCTTCACTGCTGTGTTTTTGGGAAATAGTGTTTGCACCCTCCTCAAGCTGTAAAGTAGCCCATAAGGGAGCAACCAGAACAACTGGAAAAAACGCACTCCATTCTGAGTGAGAACTGAATGAACTCTCTTATTAAGTGCCTTTCATAATATGGTGAATATTATTCTTAAATTATTGGGGCACATTATTAAAAATAGTTTATAGAGATTTTCATGGCTTTCCTTTCTTAGAACTACAGCTACAAGAATATATTTCAAAATGTGTTTCAGTGTGTCCCTTTCAAGGTGGCAACTAAGCACATTAGTAGTTTTTCGTGTATGAAATTGTAAATGCTATTTGAGCTTGGACTTTAGATTTAAAATCAGATTTACATAATTATGAACTTCATTTAGAAGCATTTAGTATACATTAACACTTGTGATGACAGCAAATATTATTGGTCTGAGATCTCATAAACACAAACCTATCACGCCCTTACTCATATTAGATGGGGTTGTTCAGTCTCAACCTCCCTACTACAATTCATTTTTTGGTATTCTTTTTTGTATAACCTCCTACATATTATTCAAAATATTCTACATTCTTATAATAAGACTGTTTTTTCTCAATATATAGTATTGGGATGATTTTCCCAAGAAATTTGTAGAAGGCAGTGTAGTTGTAACAAACTATTGTACTGAGTAACCAACAGTACACAGAGCAGAAGATGGTACAAAAAAACATAGATCTACTCCTGAAACCGTGTGTGACAGGTTTGCATTTATAATGAGATCTCAGATCAGTATTGTTTGCTGTCATCACAAGTGTTTCTGGCACCTGCATAAAGAATACAGAGATGCATGTTAGGCAGAGTAGCCTAAATACAAAGATCGCCACTGACCTGTTTTCCATCCTGTCTCTGAATACACGCACAATTATCAAAACACTAAAAACATACATTTTAACAATCTCCCATGAGAGTCAGCTTTAGCCACAAGCAAAGAGGATGGTCTCTTGCATTTCTGACTTTTTAGAGCCTCAAGTTCACTTCTGACTTTTTAACCTAGAGGCTTATCCTACTGTCACCTCTGCCTGCCACACAGCATGCATGAATTTACTGACTTCTGGATACCTCCTCAGTCTCCAAGAAAAATTTTGCAAATGCTCTTGCTTTTCTTCATGATTAATATGTTGATATTAAACTAATGTGGACTTTACTATTCAACAAGCTCAACAGTATATATGTATCGTAACATGTGCAATTAAACTAGATATGCAAAAATGTAGCTGGAAAGGCAAATGAGTAAACTGGAAGCTATATTCCACTATGTCATACAAAACTTAGAGTTTTCAGTCTTACAGAAGTCTGCTGGCCCTGAAAAATACGCTGATACCAGTGTATGCAAAGAATAAAACAAGTTCCTCTAAGGTAGGAGCGCATGTAAATAGTAGGAGTGGCTACCCCTCTACTGAATTTTCATTTAAAACCCCTGAAGTTACATATGCACTACATAATCCTATGTTCTTTGATGTAACAGGTTCACTTATGACATAAAAAAATCTGTCAGCTGTGGCTTATACAAGGTTATATAGCTGATTCGCATTCTAATCCTTTTCAAGAGGAAGTTTATAAAAATAATTTTTAATGACCTTCTGATATACTAGTTCTGCAGACACAGCTAAAATAAATACTTCCATATTGGCAGATTATACAGATAGGTATTTTTACCTTGTTTCCTTTCCTTACGTCTTGCTGTGATCAGCAGTCTGTCCAGCACAATTCAAGAAGCTCAGATTTCCGTGCTGTAGGGTTTTTTTTGCTGATCTTTGCCCTCTGGACTGGCTTTCTCATAAAGCCACATACATCTGCTGTGAATATCCTCATTGTGGTTATAGAGTAAAATAAATGTATCCAAAGTTCTGGGTACTGGCCTTGCATTTACATATGGTACCCTGCTTTAAATGGTTGCCGTTATCCCTATCTGGAGTGGATGCTGCTGTTACCATTCTGTGAGATCTCACAGCGCCAGCAATGTTCTATCCTTTCTTTAAAACCACAAAATACAACTTCAGACTACAGACACACACACACACACACACATATATATAGTTCCTCTCTTATCTTTCAGTGGAAAAGAGCATGCATCTGTAAAAAACTTCGAAGGGAAATACTTACTGAATCAATGTTCTCAGAATGCCCAATTTATTTAGACCATGGTGTTTTATCTTTTTTAGGGACAAAGTTCTCCCTCTCTAAGGTGCTCTTTCTCATCTCAAGCACTCAGAAGAAAAACTGTATTGGCTAAAACACTCAGTCATCATTAAAAATATTTCATGAAGCAATAACTTGATTTTGTGAGCACCACCAGGGACTAGATTGTGGAATTTTAGGGCAGGCAGAGAAGTAGTTTCTTATCCCCAAAACACCTTTATTTATACTTCAGTCAGTGCTAGTTTTCACCCTCTTCCTCCTCCCGCTCTGAGCTTCAGATAGCAGCATCTGAGGATGACCACAAATGCCACTCATCTGTTTTTCCAACTCCTTCAACATCTTCTGTGTGTGGAGGGATGTACAGGCAGATCTGTTCCTCTGCTTGTGAGACCAGACAATGAGATTATCCTGGTGGATATGATCACAAGGACGGTGTTGGCTCAGTTTAAGTTTCTTCAGCCTGAATGAGAAGTGAAGAAATATTCTTCCTTTGGACATTTCAAAACCAAAGGAAGACAGAATGACATCAGGCTTCCCTGATGTCTCAGATAAGGCTACTCTACAAGAAGCCCCCAGACAATACGGAGAGCATCAAATTTTAATTTTTTGAGAAAATGAAGGAAAAGGGATTTTCACAGATAGAGCAATACTGGCAGTAGTTGAAGTATTCCAATTTGTCCAGCTCTAGATTTGTCAATTGTGCAAGCTACACTAATGGCTAAGGTCACCATTGTTGTTTATACAGAAGAAAAATTTCCCCAGATGCTATTGGCATTCATATTACATTCACCATTCACATTCCCGTTTTCAGGAATAAAATTAGTTGCTGTTGCTAATAGTTCTATCCCATTTAGAAATAGCACAGAAATTAAGTAAGGTTAAGACTGAGTAGGCCAGTGGGTCCATGTCTGTACAAGGTACATGACCCTTGTTCAGACCCTGACAACATTTCATGTTTTCTCATGTGATTCCCCAAATCACTTTCTAAATGGATGGTAAGAGTGATGCTGATTACTGAAAAATATGCCTGATAAGCCCTAACTGCCCAGTTCTTCTGTTAAATAGACACAAGGTTGCATCTTTTGTCCTTCAGAATTTTCCCAAACCACATGCAAGTAGATATCATCCAACACTCACATTCCTGTTGTCATTAGCATTCTTGGATATATGCTATTTGTATTTTGTGATTTTCTGGTTTTAGTAGTCTCTAATACTTAAAAATGACCAATGTTAACCTTTTCACTTTCTAGTCTGGTCTCCTACCTTCAGAAGCTATTCTTCCGAAGTTTTTCTTTTAGGCAAATGTTTTTGTGTTGAATTATCACTCTTCATGCATTGCCATAAGTTTCTTACAGTTCTAATGACTCACTAATAATGATAATATGATACTAATAATGTATCATGTCATTATTAGTTTCCCAAACTGAGGCAGATTTTATGAAACTAATAATTTTTTATATATTTTTCTTTTCTAGTATTTCTGCTTCCTCTGCAAAAAATCTGCTATCATTAGCTAATTTGATACCAAGGTCCTTAGGCTTCTCCTTTCTTCTCTCTCCAAAATGCTGATTGTTATTCTGTACCCACACACTTCTTTGCAATCTTGGAATGCTTTCTGACTAGACACGTGCCTTGGAGATCCCCCTAACAGCTAGGGATTTGTGTTTGCCATTCAGTTTTCTTTAGAGGATGGATTCTTTTTCTAGGAATCTTTTTGATACTTTTTGGCTTTGAGAGATTAAGAGCTTTGCTAAGTTTTAACAGATTCCTTCTGTATTATTTCATATGCTGATTTTTTTTAATTTTCTTATAATAACAATTGAAATTAATTTCTCTGAGCTACAAATAAGAGCATGTCAAGTCAAATGCACAGTTTACCTAGGAAAAAATATCCCAGATTTACAACAATTAACATGATTGTGGTTCATGCCTCATATATGTTTGATTTTACTTAAAAGTACGTAAAAGATGGATCTAGTAACTTGTTTATTGAACTGGAAAGACTTTCAGCTGTCCTTCCAGGGGCATATATCCAAATTCTGGATCAATTACTCCAAGTATCCGTTTAATGACAATGTTTCATGTCAGGCATTGGGCAGGCTGAGAAGTGGAGGTAGGGAGGGTAAAGAACCTACCACAGCCTAAAGGAGCCATTTTTTATATATTTTTTGATTTGGGAAGGTCTTTTCTAACACAAGTCTGTTTGAACAAAGTATTGACTGTAATGTGAGGAACTAATGATCAGCCCAACTAACACCTTCAACCTAAATATTAGGTAAAGAAACATTTTTAATAATCTACTTGTTTTTTTTAATTTTTTTTTAAAATAATATTCAGTCAGACAAGTCACATTTGGAGATCAGTCATATTACTTCAGAGTCTCTGCATTTTCCATTGAACTCTTTGAATTCAGAACATTTTAAAATTGGCACATCCTCGTAGAGACATCTTCACACCAAGAAGAGCATGTCCTCCCCATTTCCAGTCAGTGAGGCACTGCACTTCTGGTTTCATTGGGACCAGTGTGCTCAGACCCACAGACACTGATGCTTGGGGAATTCTTGCCTGACAAAGCAGCAAGGCTGATTCCACAGTACAAGTGAGTGCCATGGTGTCTGTTCAGTACAGGACTCTACTTGGAGATCGACTTCCTTGAAGAGTAACTGGCTGAAAGACCCAAGATAGCATTGGAGGTAATGGGGACTTCAGAACAAACCCTTAAATGCCTGACTGTGGATGAGGGCTATGCCACTGCTGACTCAGAAAAGAGATCTAAATCCAACTCAAAGCTATATGCAAGACCACCTACACTGTGTTGTCTCTGTTGTCCCTTGAGACAACAACTTCTGTTGTCACATGGCACCAAAATTGTTTGGTTTGAATTGTGTCATTTGGATCATCCATACATTATAAAAATGCACAAGGTATGAGCCTTACAAGATAAAATGTAAAATCTATCTCAAATGAACAGGCTGTGAAACTGAGAGTTTGTGATGAAAAGAAGGATGAAAGTAATAAGCTGACTAGTGGACACATTGTGAAAAATGTACTAGGTACTCTGAAAAATGGAAAGAATAGGCTTAGAAAGGGAAGATAACAAGAAATCCAAATTATACAGTGTAAGGTTAAAATAAATAATTCTGCTGGGAACATCCTGGAAACACTGAAAATGGAAATATCTGAAAAAACTCGCTAATACCTGAAGACTATTTTGTCTTTCATAAAGGCACTGACCTGTTAATAAAAATAAGCCTAACAGTACTCAAATAGATTGGGACTGGGATATATTTCATTAAAAAATACACTGCTGAGTGCCTGAAGAAAGCCCCGTGGCTGTATCTCCCACTGCCCATCCATCAGTTGTGATTTAGAATGTTCCCACACCTTTGGCTGCATCAGTAGGCCCGTGCCCATCAAAGATCATGTGGACAGAAGATTAGTGTGAACAAGCACATCAGTGCAAGACACCTCTGAAGAAAATGAGGATGAAAAAGCAAATTATTCAATATTTGTATTTCCTAACACACTGCCCTCAGTAGATACGAAGGAAAACAGAAGTGAAATCTTCCACAAATAGCTATTCCGATTTTTAAACAAGTGTAGGTTAAAAATTGTTTGTACTACTTTCCTATCAAGCAAAATCAATGATGAAGCAGAATGTTAGGTGAATAGTATAATTTTGAATACACATTTATAATTTGTACTTGCATTTGTGTAAGATAACAAATTTTGTGTACTCACTTAAGAAATACCAATGTATTTATGGCTTATCAATCCAAATTTGCTCAAATTTTAGCATTCAGATTTGTGAATTATTCATAAAATAGCTGTGCACTAGTAATTATTTATAGAAATGTTGCTGAAAACAGCACTCTTTGTAGACTGATTCTAGTAAAGGAGAAAGCTAATTTTGTTAAATTGTTTAGATCAAATTATCTGCTTAGCCTTATTATGGAGAACACAGTGCAGTCTATTTTTAACTACACAGTGGGGCTCTCAGCACTTCCGAGAAGAGTGAGATAGAGCCTAATACATTCCACTGCTGCTGTTCTGGAGGCCTGCTGTGAATATGCAATTATGAATAGATTCAATGTATGAATTTGCTTTGAACTGTACTATCTTGTTATGTGTTTCTGGGAACTGTTAAGCCACCCTGTTCTGTTTCTGCCCAGAGTTCTGTCTTTTGAGGATATCATACATTACTGCAGAAGAAATAAAAGAAATCTTCCATAAGACAGAGCAAACAACATGACTGTTTTTATGGGATTCACAAGAGATTTGTATAGTACAGTCTCAAGACAACAGATTTTCTTGTTCTATAGTTAGAATGTGTTGGAGTCTGAGGTACAATTAAAACGTGTTAGGCCAGTGTTTCTGTGCAAGAACCAGTGTAGTTGCAAACACTATCTGCACTGCAGCAGGGAAGCAGTGGCAAAGGCTGAGGATTGACTTATGGCCTTATCTCTGGTCTCTGTTTCTAATTGAGAGATGCTGCAGCCCCTGAGCACTGTCAGAAGTCAAACAAGTTATACCAGTTGAAGATCCAACCCTAACTAAATTTCCAGTTGTAATTTTGTGGTGGTATTGAGTCTAGAGTGATCCTGCCACCCCCAAGCCAGTAATTAGTGGCTGTGCCTGGTCCTGACATCAGCACAGCACTGAAAAGTTAGATAAGACAAAATCTGTCCACCATTATTTAATATCCTCGCCCCCATTTTCTTCCTTCTCTCCTCCTCACTAAAGGAATCCTAAGCTGAAATAAAAAGAGACATTTTTTGCATAATTTCTGTCACTAGAGGTTCTTGGAGAAGTCTAGCTGAGGACCCATTCTGCTGCTGAAAAGAAGTCTCTTTTCTGTGTAGGGGAATTCTTAATTGCCTTTTCTCCTCTCCTTGAAACCTTTTTAACAAAGAAAGTCATGCTGCTATTTACTCCCTGTTCATCATTAGCTAAATAAAACTCCATAAATATTTCATTCTGGTAAAGCCTTAATATTCAAATAACCAACATACTCCAGCAAATACATCCATTATTACAGATTACTCTGAGTTGATCAGGCACGTGTGAAGATATCTTTCCACCCTAAACATTAGTTATTTGTTTTTATGTTTGGAAAGAGAAGAAGATAAACCTGAGTGTCTTCATTTTATTTGTCTGGTGAACCAATGAGCAAAAGCAATTTCCAGAGAAAAAAATTGTGACATCTTTAGTGGTGTAAACTAGGTACCATACTGAAGACAGTCACTTCAGGGTTAGTCCTAGATATCAGAAGACACAATGTGCCTCTATAATTTTTGAGAAGACAGATACACTTGCATAATATGAGGGACATTTAATGCTTAGAGTCATCACTAGTAACCACCTTGAAGTACACTCAGAGTTGCATTTCATACACAGAAATGTTTATGGAACTAAACATTGTTTATATTCACTAAGGATTTTGCTCATCATTTTTCTGTTAGTTATCATTTTTATCATTGTTTCATTTTTTGCCAACACCAGGACTGCATATCTGCAAAATACAGATATGGTAGTTTGAACTCATGTTTCTGGGGGGTTTTTTCAGCTCAATTTCCAGGGACTAATTTGAGAACAGTGCAATAGTGGAGTGTGAAAAAGAGAGTGGTTCCATTCTTTCTGGGCACAGTGACAGACAATGTCTTTTACCATGCACACTTGTAACCAAGTAATTACGTTTGGTAAACAGGCAATATGGAACAAAATTCTTAATCCTTATCCTCTCCGAGTAAGAATTTAGGGATTTAGCTCTGCGTAACAGTTGCTTCACATTATTAATATATGATTACATTTACCCTGTGTAACATTATTAATATATGATTACATTTACCCTGTGTAATGGTGAGAGAATATATTGTTACCTAATGTTTGATATTTATTGTACATTAAGGCCAAGTGACACAAGTTGATTCCTTGACCTTAATGAAAATTATGTTCTAAAACCTTCAAGCTTTTCTATCATGTATAGGTACAGTTAATTTCCAGATGAAGTGAGACATTCTTTTTCTGTTTATAAAATTGTAAAGAAAGCCTTTGGAAACTATATAGGTCATCTACTTCCAAATTATGCCCTGGGATACAATTCTTAATGATCATTAGATTGGTTTACTATTATAGGAACAGCACAGAGAAAGAATTGTTTCCCCCTTTAATCCCAAATATGTTAATTATTGCTGTTAATAAAAGAAAGTATTTACTATTCTTGTCACACTGCCTCATTTGTAATAGCATATTATCTTGGGAAGATAATTGTTTTTGTATTCCTCTCTATTCTGAAATACTCTATAGCTCCCTGTGGGAAGAACAAAAGAACAGGACTCATTCTTCCTCAGCAGTCACACAGCTGATCTCACAATATGATGCTGAGTTTATAATGCTTCCAAGTGTTTTCCAAAATAAGAGAGAGAATTATGTTTGTTGTGTTTGACTTCAGATTATGAGATTTCAGGAGTGTATACTCCTGTACCAGTGAGAGGAGGGAAAGACTGGTCCAGAGCTCATTTTGGTTTTTAATGTTCCTTGTTCTTTCCGTTCTTATTTCTTAATAATGTGGAAGCAATAAGCAATAAATAATAATAATAATAAAGCAATAATGTGGAAGAAAAAGTATTTGTAAAGGGACACAGGAGGGACCCTTCTTTTGTTCACTCTGACACTTACTTGGCATTTATTTTATCTCATTTTGGCAAAATTACATTGCAGCTGTCTGGAAGTGATATTTAGTCTGTTACAAACTCTGCATGAGGTATTTTTAGATTTGATTTTGGTAACCCTCCTCTTAGTAAATTATTTCTAATTCATGTGAGTTGCATGAACCTGAGAGCTCCATTAACTTTCATTATGCCTTCTCCTCACTTCGTAGTCTGAGCTCACATACAAACGCAAAGAAAATATTTAAATGAAACAGAGTCTTTAAAAAGATTCCAGACTTAAACTACTGATTTAAGGAGGCACAGCTGCCTTATCTGTGTTAAGATCCCACCGTTGTTCTGCTTGACTGCTTTTAGTGGACTAGAGCCCAATCAATAGTTACTGACGTTAGCCTCGGTTTCTTGTCAGCTCAGAAGAGCTCGTTTTCTGTCACTCTGCTACCCTCGAAAAGCATAGCTCATTTTAATGGTATTTTGGGGGATCCTATCTCCCCACTTTAATCTCAAATGAAAAGCAAAAAAGTCTCTTAGGTACTTCAGAAATTTTTCTCCTTCCCAGTTCACTCCCTCCACCCGGAAACAAATCTTGTGCTCCTTACCTTCATCAGAACACTCACAGAATCATAGAAGATAAACTAGAAACAGAAGCTTCAAAATGCCTTTTATCCAATTCTCCAAAACAGAACAATTTTGCATACTTGCATCATAAACTCTTAGCCCTGCATCATCCTAGAAATACAGCCAAAATTTGAGTGCTTTATGCTGACAGATGATGTCATAAGAGCATTTTCTCAAAAGTAAAACGAACACATTTGTCTCAAACTAAGACTTCAGGCCATGCAGTTCTTTCCTTTCGCTCTAAAGTGTTCAAAATCAGTGAATTAATTGAGCATTATAGAGTTTTCATTCCTCCTAACTTGTAACTATGCATGGAGCTGGCTGATGGAATGTGCAGGTGTGATTGAGGAGATCAAATACTGTTCTATGGAAAAGAAAGGAAAACAAGTTGATCAAGTTAGTGCTTGATCAAATGTCACAAATTATATGCAGCCTGTAGTTCAAGAATGTTATTTTAAAGATATCTGACATTCCTTATGTTTCCCTTTAGGCTTTATATCACTTCCAGTTCATTAACTCCTTTGTTAGTGTTGTCTCAGTTACAAAAGATGGTAACTTGCATTGTGACTTTTAAAAACATGTTCCAAAAAAGGGATTTGATCCTGGTTTCCTAGGAAAGTTTCTTAGAGCCCTTCTATTTTAACCAACAGGATGCTGCTTGTGTTAAAACAAGCTGAGCCTCCCTCCTTCAGCACTATGCAAGGTCTGGGTTCAGAAAGTGGGGGTGTTGCTGTCTTCTGGAAGGGCTCTTCTCTTTAGTACAGCACAGCACGGACGTGCCTGGAAAGGTTTACCTCAGTCCCCTGTTTCAGAAACCCCCTAAAACACAGATGTCTGTGAAGTCAATGATACTTGGTCATGTAACATTGCAAGGAGAAATGTACTAATTGATGGAAAGTATGACACAGTTTTATAGATTCATATTACATTTTATGAAACTCTTAAAAAAGCTGCAATACAGGTTCCTCAAATCTAAATGTTCTTTTCAAAGAGTAACCAGTAAGTTGCCTATTACTTCAAGAGCAGAAGTAGAACCCATGTTCAGAGTCTTATGTATATTCCTTTAGTTATAGGATATCCATGAATCTGTATAATAAGCAGGCAAAAGTAAGTGCTGAAATAACAATCAGTAAGGTTCCATAAGGTGAAATATGAGGTTTTCTCTTTTAATTTCAGGGATTAAATAATCAATTCATACAGAAAATTCTCTCCAGTTGTTGATCAGAAGAATAAATGTTTCACTGAGCCACAAAAATTTTTATTCATATTTACATTCCTTTGTGCTTCAGTAAAACTAGATCAGTCCAGGGTAGTGGGATTCTTCCATGCATGGAATAAAAACCACCAAAAAGCCCCACTGTACACAAGATTTTTAGTGATATGTGCACACTCCTCTGGTATTGATAAGGAACTCCTGAGAGACAATAACACACCAGTCCTTTTCCCTTAAATTTGTATCTCAGTGCTAGAGGCTAGCATTTCTGCTGCAGTTTCCTAAAGATTACAGGTTTGCCTTTCAGGACCCTCTGATGTGTATCCAGTAAAAACACCAGAGAAGGACTGACATGGTCATAAATCACTTGCTACTGAAGCCTTGGCGTTGCCAGGAGTCCCTGCTTCTTGCAGCATAACCCAGAGCTGGGTGCAGCCTGTGATGCCAACAAATGCCTCAGAAGTCCGGGAAGGCAATGAAGAAGAGAGAATCACATAATCCAGAGAGATCTTCATGCTCAGACATTCCTGCCACTGCAGGACAGCTAGAGAGTCCCAAAGCATCCTAACACAAATCAGAAAGCTCCTGTTTCTTGATTCTTGTCAGCCTTCACTCTTACACTTCCGTCCTGCTCTCTCTTTAAAAGAGCTCAGTTTTCAGCTGCAGTAGTTTTCTTTGGCAGACTGTATTACCCAGTAGGAGCATCATACTAGACTGAGGAAAAGTCTTAAGAAAGGGTCACGTAGAATAAGGAATAAAGAATATTATCTTGTTTGGTTCAATGTGTTATTTTTATTTGTATTCTTCTTCCCTGCTTTCTTCTTTAATCTTATATTAGCATGCGAAGTTTTTTTTTCTTTTTTCCTCTCTTAAAATAGATTGCAGACAACTGTTTGCCAACCCAGAAGGCTTAAATTACAATATGAATACAGACTGTGAATTGCCTTAGACTCTTCACAATTACCGAAGACTGACTTTGTGCAGCAGCATAACTGTCTGTATAGAATGCTGAAAGGCTTTTATCCTGATGGTTACATTCAGAATGCATAAAACAGTGTACTAATGTAGTTACAGCTACGTTGTAGTTCCTATGCCTTTGTCATAAGTAACAGTGTTAAGTTATTTGGAAATATAATCAGTCCCTCAACATCTGATAATGCACATTCTTGTTTAGGGGTGCTTTTCTTTTCCAAGATAGTGATACTCCCAACTGTCAGCCCTTTTAGTTTCCATTGCATTTTTAAGGGTCTGTATTGTCATATCAGCCACACTATTTTCCTCAGATTTTCTTAGAGATAAATAATATTTGATTATCATCTCTAGAGGCATCTAATATTTAAAAGTTGAAATTTTTTGCATGCAGACTGTAGGGTCAGTTTTCTCTTTTTTATTATTTGTAAAGTTTCTTGAGAATTATTTTATCTAATGGAGCAGCACTTGCACTTTGTGCTCTGAAACAATGTTGTTTCCAATTCAGTACATAAGGAGAAATGAGGCATCTTGTGAAGTAAGCATTAGAATATGAAGTCAGAAAGTCTGCACTGCTAAGCCAGATTGGTCTTTGGGGAAATTGGATATTTCCACTCCACTAATAAGCTATTATAATAACATTCTTTTACTGCCAAGCCAGCTGCACTAGAGACTTCATTTGCTCCCTGCTTTATGTATCTGACTTCTGATACCTCACTTTTGAATCAAAGCAAGAGATTTTACCTTTTTTTTCTCTGAATCTCTTGCACCTGCTGATTCCCAACCTTCATTCCTATACTGGTTTAATTAGATTCTAGTATCCTTGCCACGTCCAGGACAACATTAACTTAGAGCAATGCAGGAACAATATCTTCCAAATTAAACACTAATTCCTCCGAGATCCAAAGTGCAAAGAGAAAGAGTAAAAACAATAAATCACATTTGTATCTAGATAGAATTTGCATTATACATTATACTACCTTGGCTTTCCAGCTTTATCTCTAGAGCACAGTGCTACTGAGGTAAAAGCTGAAGTCTCATCTGCCTTGTAAACCAGGGGTTTTATCTCCTCCATTCTGCCTTCTTGCTCTGGTGTGTTACCTGATCTTGTTACATTTTGAAAGAAATATTTCCAAATCAAATATATTCTGTCTCTGAGACTGCTGATCAGCTCAAGGGATTTATAGCGGTGACATATCCTGTACATCTGGGAATTTATATCAGAAATTAAAGTCTTCAAGGAACACTGATTGAGATACTAATTTGTGTTTTCCTATCTGGTCTACATGTAGTACACAGTCCAATATTTATTTATAGCTGATTCATTATACCCTCAAGGAACAATGAAGAAAGTCCAAACTAGGAAGGCTTATCATGCTAGAAGGATTTAGCAAAGCTAAGTCTACAATCTGATACCTCAGTTACCTAATACAGGTACCCTCAAGCTCCAGCTCCTCAGAGACTCTTTGACCCTGCAAGGGAGGATGGAAAATCTGGAGCCAGAGTTCTTCTGCAAAGAGATCCATATCTGTCAATCTCATCTGAATTCAATTGTTCTAACCCCAGATAGCAAACTGCAGCACAGAAAAATAATACACATTAAGGGAGTGTTCTAGGTTCATGTATGTATATGAGCCAGGTAAAGTTTTTATGAAGTTGTATCATTTATTGAACCAACAGATCGAGAAAATGGTTTGCTAAGGGAAAAAACCAGCAATTTATATGGCTTAAGAAACCATAACCAGGGGTTCTGAAGAATCAAAAATACACAAGAGCTGCAAACAACTTCTGTATAGCTCAGACATGTAACTTAACAATAAACAAAAATGAAAGACTGCCAGCAGCAAAACATGAGGGTAGAATTCAGGATAAAACAAGATTGCTTGAATGTCCCTATTTAGGTGTGTTTTTGTAGCCTGCTTTCCAGGCACTGGAGCATTCCCATAGACTCTGGGTATAAGTCACTTGTCAAGCAACAAAATAAATGTATTTCAGGTCTCTATCCATTTTTCAAAAGAAATAAAATGCCTAAGCTGATATTTATTCTCAATGCTTTGAAAAAGGATTTGCTGCTTAGCCAAAAATATCCATTCTTCTTACTAAAAAGCCATTGAATTTATGTGGAATTACTTGATTGACAAGTTTCTGAAGATCAAAAACTCATTTACAACCTAAGAACTTGTCTTTCACCTATTAATAACTGGTTAAAAGGAAACATTTTGGTTTATATCAGTCATTTAATAAAAACACCGAATTATAAAATTAATCTATTAAATTCATCAAAATATTTTTAATTCATACTATGGATCAAAAATGGGCACGTCACAAACTTTATCTACTGAGTTTCCCTTTAACTCACGAACTTCTCTGTATCCTGAGTTCACTGAAGAATGCATCAAAAATCTCACAGTCCAGAGCAGAGCTTAACAAAGTGAGCAAAGGTAGTCTGTCCAAACCAGGAGAATTGTGATAGGTGTAAATCATGCAAGTCATGCTCAGCCTTTAAAAACTGCTTTTGACTATAATGCGCACAAACTGTCTGCAGAGTGACTGTCATGTAATTAAGTTACTCCACAGCTAAAACTTAGCACTCTATATTAAACCCCCCCTTAAATCCCTCCAGGAAAATGTGGTATAAAATCAGACTGGGTTTTGTTGAAATGCCTTTCAGGAAATGACTTGTATTGTCTGTAAAACGTGTGTGTGGTAGTAAAACAAAAAGATCTTCCAACAGGGATAATTTAGAGAAGTATTATTAACAGTCTTCAGGCTAAAGTTGTCATCCCTTGCATCAGATATAAGACCTGCAGAAGTCTCTTTCCTAAACAGTCTGAAGAAGATGAGAAGCTGCAACAAACTAATGCTTGGTTTTTTTGGGTTTACTTCTTCTGAAAAAGCCAGTGTCTTTTAAATTGTCTGTTACTGCCCATTCATTAGGAAGTTTTCCTGCTATTCCTGATGCCTGCCTTCCCCTTGACCACAAGAGAGAAGTAGGAACACAGACAGGAAGTGTTTCCCTGCAGAAGCCATATTTTCATACTAGAGAATGTATTGTCACCTTCTTTTTTCTTCATTATATGCTACATTAAAAAAAAAATTTAAAAACCCACTCTTGCAAATAGCCCTATGGCATTCCATCTGGCCCCAAAGATAAATATTTTCCCAAAGCACTGGCTGAAGTAGATTCCATCTGGAATCACTTTTCTCCTTATTTGTGACAGATTGACTCTGTTGTATTCATAAGAAAACAAATGAGCAATAATTTGTTCCATCAAAAAGCAAAAAGTCAATTAAAAAAGCATGTGTGAAATACAGTTTCTTCAGTTTCCCACTTTTGAGTTCCACAATATTATCTTCAGCATCTTCCCATTTCTGTCAAACCATCTATTTTTATGTAGATTTTAAATCATTTTATTCTAGTTATAAATCTAAAATGAATTTTCAAAGCTAAAAATTATGAGCCTTAGTTCTTTTTTATTGCTATTTAATTGCCTTAACACCACAAGCACTTTGACAAATTGGCTAAGGCTTTTTTTTCCAGTTTCATGTTAGTAGCTTGTACTATTATTTTTTTGATGTTTTGGTGCTTCTTTAGAAGCAGGAGATGGGAATCTTGGCTAGGAATACACTAATGCAAGACAAAAACTGAGAACAGAATTTTTGCTTGGTCAGGAGGGCTATATAATACAAATAAGAACTTCATAGTATGAACTGTACAGTGGCTTTGATTGAAATTTCCTGTTCTTGTTTTGTGGTCCTTGATATGAGTTTATGCATGTTTTTTAAAATTGTATTTCTGGATTGATAACACTTTCAGGAGCTCCAGCACAAGTTTTGTGTCCAAAGTTATTTTTTGCCCTTGTACAAATAGCTCTACTTTCTGTAGCACTGCTAGCCAAGCTGCAGAAACTAATTAAAGGTTTAGATTTAGGTAGAAATATTTTATTAAATTTCTCTGTCATTTGCTAATAAGTTAGTTAAATCTCCCTGTAAAATTAATATCAAATCTTGAAGGTTATGTAAATGCCTTCATTAATCAAAATCTTGGCCCTTTTTTATTAATTAAATCTAAAAGCTTATGTAAAACTTCACCAGCATTGCCCATGAATTTTATTCTCATAGGCACATTGCTAAGCCATCCTTTAAAGACTCACTGACTTTGTGATTCTCAATTGGTGAATTTGCCCTCATTAAAGCTAGAAAGAATGCCTGGAATGAACTTCGTGTGGATAGAAACCTTTTTCTCTGTAAATGAAATCTTTGCTTCTGAGCTGTTCACTGATGCTCACTCTTCACATATTTCATATTTTTCTCCTGTGAGATAATAGTGGTGTTTTAATTTTGATGTTATAAACAGAGGATTATGATTGCACAAGGGAATTAAGTGCTGGAGCTGATAAAAGAATAGCCTAAAGTGCTGAAGAGACATTTAAAAATACAGGTTATGGAGAGCGTCAGTAAACAGAAGGCTTCTGATGGGGTATCACCTGAGTCTTCATCATTTATACTCCACTGTTGTCAGATCACTAAATCCCAAAAAACTGCAAAATTCCAGTCATGTCCTAAATTGGGAATGACCTTGTTTGCTTTGGTCATAAACTGCAACTGTAGAAGAATGACTGTAATGTGACTTGATGTGCATTGTTAAGGTTTTATTAGAATACACTTTTGTCTTCATTTGGAAGACGAAAAATGAAATTTTTGTGTGGGGTAAGTCATTGATTGGTTTGGTGTCAGAACTGCCTATCAAGCTGTAACAGATTTGTTCCCTTCCACTGTCACAGCGTGGAGTATCAGACACTGCTCTGTACAACTGCAAAGCAACACAAAGCCCAGCCATTCCCACCAGCTCCTCAGCTGCTGCAATCCTGGTCTCTAGTAGCTGAAAAACCACCCAGTATTAGTCCAAGACCACAACTTCCTAACTCAGAGAACAGGATTCAAGGCCTCCTGTAGAGACACAAGGAGGGGGTAAAGGATAACACGTGACAGGGTGAAGAATCACAAGTGTTGAAATCATTAACCTTTACATACCACCATGCAAGCTACGTACTTATGTTGTGAACATCGTTGTTTAGATTTTGTCTCCAGTTTTCATTTTCCACAAGTTTGAAAAAATATCTGCATTTATGTCAGTATTTACTTTGGCTCACAATTTTCTGTGCTGGTTTTACAAGAACTTTAAAGGTACACCACTCTCTTGTAATCAAAACAATGTGGCCTCTCCTAATAGTTGCTAACTGCTGCCCATATGGATTTTTCTGAGCATTGTGCTGATACTGAAAGTCTACAGAGCAATCACACCTGAGTCAAACCCCTGGTAGAAATGGAGGAAGGGAAGTCAGAATTCAAATCACTTCCTTCAAAACAATGTAGAGATCTCTGGTTTTCCAACACATTTGCTGAGCCTTGGATCCTGGAATACCATAAGCTGTATGAACGACAGTAGCCTTATTTGTCTCTAAAAAGAGGCAACTAAGAATATTAACCTGTTCAGGATTTTGTTAAGTCTCAAGGAAGAATCTCAACCTTCATACAGCAGGCAGTGTGCCTGAGGTGACAGAATGACCAGGCTGGGGATGGGCACACTACCATGACTGCCACTGTGCCCATGCAAAAATACTAATTTTCGTTTAAAAGGTGCTTTCAATTGTCTTTTAGGCATCCTTCTTTTGGTATATTCAAGTGACAAGATAGGAGCAAAGAGGCAGTAATCCCTAATAGCTCATCACTAAATGTGTCTCAGTTTTATCAGAGCTATTTTTCCCCACCTCTTTCTTCCCACAGCTTTTCCTTCCCACAGAAAGGAGCTTCTTTCCTCCTAAGAGTTTTACAAAGTTGTTGTAAACTTTTCATGTTCAAAGTAGCTTCTACAATCTTGCTTCTCACCCATATGCAGAAATCTCAATCAAAACTTAGAAAACTGGCATTTTATCATTTCAGGGAAATGGTGGCCAAGATTAAACCACACATAATTTAGTTTTTATTTATTTAGTTATTTATACGAGCCACTGTTACTGCATGAGAGATAAGAGCACTGAGCTTCAGAAGATCTGGGACTCATTTGGGTCTTTTTTTTTTTGTATTTATATTTGGCATTGTTCATTGCTGTGCATTACAGAAGTGCATTTCTCACAGTACTACCTTCAGACAACAGCACCACTTTAATAAATTTCTCTTTTTGCTCACAGGGGGCTGGGAGTAGAACTTTGGACCTTCAGTTTGACACTCAAATTCCTTATCCATGAGAAGCTGCAGTTGCTAATAGCATTCTGGCCCTCAGCAGCCCTATGGAGGGCAGCACCCATTCCTTACAAGGATGGATTTAACTCAACCCCTCAGGGTCACACACCAATTTAAATTATTTCAGTAAAAAAAGAAAAAAAAAGGGGGGGGGGGAAGATTAATAGAAATGAGCAATTGAATCCCTTCAAGTGAAATGTTATTTAAAACTTTCATTTTTGTTCTGTAAAACATAAATAGGAAATTAAAAAGGCAGCAAGAAAAAAAGTATGTCTTAACTTCAGTAAGGTTTGTGGTATTTCAAGTAATATAATTTTAATTCCTTCCCAAATAAACACCTTCAGTTCTTCTCAGCATTATTTAGTTCAGAACCTTCCAGGATTGTTACAGCCTTAGAAAATAGCAAGTGTTTGCTTTCTATACCCTTATTTAAACACAGAAGTATTTTACAGCATCTGGGATCATGCTTTGTGGCATATCCATACATTGTTTTACCCCCTTCTGAAAGGCAGCACTGAAACACAGCACCTGGCTCATTGTATTCAAAGCACTACACAGCATTTAGAACAGGTTAAGTATCCAACTGAAACTGCAAGAAGCATTTGTTTGACAGAACATAACTAACTACTGGAATTTGGCCTCAGCATTTGGACTAACACCTCTGTCTTGCAGGCAAGATTGCCCACAAAATTTTCTCAATATTCATTTACACTACTTGTAAGCTTTCATCCCTGTTTAAAAGTAAACTAGGCCTTCCAGGATGCTGTCAAGAAGCAGTATACATTAAGAATGGGTTTGCTTGCAGTGAGACACATTCACAAAATCTTGTTATTTTAAGATGTTGCAGGAAACGTGTGGTGCTTTCTAAACAGAAAGGTAATTTTCTTTCTTGGACTTTCTGCCTACAGAAAAAGATCTTTATATCTCAGGAAGGAAATGTTGTTAATGCCACCACTGTTAGAAAATCCAAACAGGAAGATGCTACAGCCTTTAAATGACATTATCAGTGCCATGCTGGTTAAACCTATAAACTCTTGGTTAGTACTATGGCCTACAGACCACTGGGAGTAAGCTCAACTTTAAACTTCTGAAGAATTTTTCCCTATTTCATCTCTAAAGAGTATATGACAGAGATATATTAGAAAAGGGTATCACCATGATGTGACAGTTTAAGAGACTTGCCAAAAGAATGTTTGGAAACATGGTGGGATGAAGGGCAAGTCAGCAGGATAACCCTTCCCACCTTACTTTTTATTGGTCAGTCTTGACAATTATCTGCATTGGGAAATATAGAAGAATACAGCCAAGTGTTTCTGTAATGCAAAGCTGTAAATTTACAAAGAACAGACAAAGACTTGCTTGTCAGAATGCAGCAGAAATCAGACACTAGATGTTTCCTTTGCTCTCAGTTCCAAAGACAACACTAGGCCAAATGCAAATACAGCCATACAGCTGCTAAATTAAAAGGCGGTGAGCTGATTTCTGGGCTCTGAGGAACAGCTCCTTTCCACAGAGCAAAACTTCTCTTTCCCTCTTGAAATGCTGCATCCATGTCCAAACCATCTAACTGAATCATGCTCAGGCATAAAAGGAAAAGGTAATTAGGGTGTGGGGTACCAACAAACACTACAGTTTGCTGTGGGCCAGCATTCAACCCCATGCCCCAACCCTGTTGTGTTTATAAGTGCAGACATACTCCACTAAGTCTTTCCCCAAAGACAAAATTTTCCTTTGACAGGGAATTTTGTTTTGCAAACCCTTTCCACTTTGTTCATTTCTGTCTTCTCACTTGCAAAAATTCAAGGAGATTTTAAAAAGGCACTGAACAAATGTACCTGTATCTATTAAATGTGACAGTTCACAGGCAAGCTCCAGTTCAAAGGTCTGAGTGCTGACTGCAAAGCTGTAAGCCTGCATTAACCAGAGGAAGGGCCAGTTATACTGCCCATTCTCATAGTCTAAATGCACTTTGGCTCTAAGTAGCTTAGGTCTCTGTTTTCAAACATCTAGTTGCAGTCAGAGCCAGCTGAAAGCACTTATTTTATTAAATTACTACAGAATTTACTGATTTTTGTGGTTCAAGCTCTCTCCAGGATTATATATGATCTAGCTTCATGGGGAATTTAAGTTTCAACTCCTTTAATTTCTTAAAATTTACTCTCAATGGAAGCCAGCTCATCTACCTCGTCCAGCCTCAACAGAAAAATATGTATTTTCAACATGGAAAACCAAAATTGTACATTAAGCATGAAAATTGCTCCAGGAGGAATTCTGTATAAATTCTCGTATCAAATCCATACAGTTTTCAAAGGAAAGCAAAACTTCAACAAATTCCAGTCCCAGAACCATCCAACATTGCATCCTACCATTCTATGGACGCTCAGAGCAAGATAAGGGATCCCAGAATCCTCTAAAAACATGCAGATTTCCAGCCTCTGTTAAAGGAAAAAGGACTGTCTGTACAATTTATTCATTATCTACTAAGTAGATGTCTTCATATATTTTAGAAAATACGCTCTTTTTCCCTTAGATCCATCATCATATCACACATTAGAGGGAAAAGATTATGAGGTTTTATTGAGTACCTGATATAAATGTTATTGAAAATAAAAACGGCAGAAAATCAACAGAAGCTTTTCTTTTGGTTTCACTTAGTCCTTCCCCATCCATTTGTTTTTCCAGCTGTTTCAATTAACTGCAGACTTTCCTAAAGCAGATTTCCCATCATGCTTCCTGTTTCAGTCAATTCTCATAATGAACTAATTCTTCTGTAGAGACCCCTGCTTTGTTATTCTGTACACTTGGGATTTGCTAACAGTGGAACACAAGAGAATAGGTGTGAAAAAACATGAAAATGTTCTTTAATGTCTTCATTCAAAAGAAGCTCCCTGAAGCCTGAAAAATGAATAAGCAGATAGCTAAGGCCACTTCTAAAAGGTCACCTCAAGACCATTGGTACAGAAGCATATAATGGACAACAGAGTAAAAATCCCTTGATCAGTACTTCTCTAAATGGAGACACCTGGCTGCAGAATGTCACTGTATATGCACTGATGAGCTGTGAAAAGAGATTTTCTAGAAAAGGCACACACCTCTCAAATTGCCCTTAAAAAACCTGGATATTGCTACTCACAACTAGCACAGAGCCACAGGGTTTTGTTGAACAAACCCAGAGTAAGATGAAGAAGGCTCAGTTCTCTAAATTCAGAGAACTGCAGTTGAACTGATAGCACAAGCCTGTGCTTGCTCAGTCCATCTGCAGCTCTGTGAATGGTAATTGCCATTCCAGTTCTGAGAACTTTGCTTAGTGCTTGCTTTAACCTAATGTGAATAAATAATCATGCTCAGGAACATGACTAATGAACTGCTATTTCTTAAACCAATGTACTACTGAGCACAGTGTATCACATGAAGATAAAGAACTAAATCTCTATAGAACAGCACTGCAATGAGGGAAGCTTTGGCTTTTCTTCTTGAGCTTACTTTCTAAACCTAACCTGTCAAAGGACAAACTTACTGAGATTTAAGATTCCTGATTTTGCTCTGCTTCAAAGGAATCTAGTTAAGCCAGCTGAACAATAAGTATGCAATCACTTCTACAAAAAATGCAAGGTTTCAGGTATTTAAATGACAGCATTTACCCATGAACACACTTTTGAATTGTAAGAATTTTTTAAGATAGCATTGTTTTTTACATATATTAAATATGCTGACATCAGGGTTAAGTGGCTGCAGATGAACTTCAAAATTTCCCATTTCTTACAATCAATGTTTTCCTCTGGCCAGGAGGTAATTAGTTTTTGGAGTGGGTGGCTGGGTATATTTTCACATGTTGCTGACTCAGGAAGATTGCTCTGTTGCTGTTCCTAATACTGATGTTAATTACTTTTTACAGTACAGAGATCCTATTATCTCAGTTGTAATAAGATGGGATGTACTCTCATTTTCAGTAGACTTAATCCCTATCAAAATGTAACAGGGTTTCAAAGCAAAAGTAAATATCAGAGAGTAGAAGAGCCTTTAGACTATCTATTAAATAAGAGTGTTAAATAATACCTTTAATGACCTTAGTAATTTGTAATATAGTAATTGAATATTATAGGACTAGCATACAATAACATTAACAACATTGAAATTGCTACAAATTGACAGACTTTTTTGTAAGATCAAAATATGGCATCTGAAGTTGTTCTGTATAGATGCTTCAGCTTTTACTGACTTTAGAAGTTAACTAACAGGAAGTTATCATACCAGCAGAAATTTAGGGTAATAAAGAATATTGTTCAGATTTTAGAATTGCTGTTCCATTCTAACTTTTTTTTAGAGCAGTTAATCACAAACTAAAAATGTGAAATTGCAGCTATAAAAAAATATAAAACAGAAAATGCAGAGCTGAAATGAAACACAGATCATAAAGTTTTGTTTCTACTTTCTAACTATATGAGAATAACTCTTCAGTTATTTTGTGGCTTCAGGTATGATCTTTATATATGTGACCTCAGATGCAGAAAAAGTTTCTACTCTTTGCTTGCCATTTTTTAATTTACATAATTATTTATGGTAAAATACTTTTAACATTTTTATTAAAATGTTAACTATTTTAAAATTATTTTAACATTTTATTTCCTTAACAAAAAGGGGGTTTGAACACTTACACAGTTCTGGTAAAAACACAAGCAAAATGTAGCTTCATTGAGTATTTCCACTATTCAGGAAGGAAGCATTTTTAAGACTGTGTTCCCATGCAGATCTTCTCTAGCAATAGTGCTCTGAAGCAATACTTGACAAATGGGTGCACAAAATATGAAATATCAGAAATACACAGAATACTGACAGTGCAACAGAACATTGCTGCCCCTGTCTGTGTAAGCACACCCAGGGCTGCTGTTACATTTGCAGCAGCCCAGGCTGCAGCTGCCCTGTATTGGCAGCCCTAGAAGAAGGTGATCAGCTCCCAGGGTGAGCCTCACTTGTGCAAGCTGCCCTCATCCCTGCACTGCAGCACAAAGGGGCTTCAAATCCCCTCTGCAGATACAGCAGACCTGACTTCAGCACCAGGGGGATGCCAGAGCTCTGGTAATGCTAAATTATATAACCAGCCAAGGGGACTAGAGGATCACCTCCTGCTGAGTTCTGTAAAGATGTATCCAGCAGCAATACTTGGAATCACATGGCAGCAAGCTTTCTCTTTTGCAGTTAAACCAGTTGGAAGAAAATAAAGTGCTAAACTGCACTAATGAATATTCTGTCCCAAGAACCAAGGAGCATGTAATCTGTTGAATAGTCATAATAACTCAACAAACAGCATTCTTTCCAGGAGCTGACAATAGCCTGGAAGAAGGATAATCAGCAGTAATTTTTAATCTGGGCATCAGAAAAGTCTTTTACTGCCTTTTGAATGTATTTTGTCCAATGTTAAAATTCAGGAGGAGACCAATTACATTCTTCTCTGAAACAGCAAATGTTGAAGAGAAGAAAACCAAAAATGTCTGCAATTCAGTGTGGTAAAACAAAATTCTGTCATTACATTCAGGAAATGTCTTGGGACTGAGGGAATTAGTGTGCTTATTAAACTTCTGAAAGAGGACAGGAATAGAAAAAGGTGATAAAACGGATGAATTAGAATCTTTGTTGTATTAGGTCTAGATAGGATACTTCAGAAGAATCTAATAAAATTGGAAAATTATCCAATATTATCAAATGTTACCTAATCCATATTGGAAATAATCAGTGGAGGTCCTTTGGAAACTGACAAATTGCCAATGAAATGTGACAGTTCAGCAAAAAGCCTCACTTTTGATGTCAATCTGGACAGTTCAGTTTGCACATGTGTTCAGGGGACAGCTTTGAGCCCCCCTCCACAGAAACACTGACTCAGGGAGAGGCTCAAATGCCTCCATCCACTAAGCTCTTCATCAGGCTGAGGTAAAGGCCTGACTCAGTCTCAGTCTCAAAATCACCATATCAAGAATGGACCACAGGGACTCTCTCTACAGAGAAATGTACATAACCACCATCGGGCAGTCCAAGCTTATATGAACTTAATCTCCTGAATCTCTCAGAAAATACTGAGTAAAACAGCTGTGATCACATAGCGTTTCTCAAATTTGCCATCTGTGCACAACTTCTAGCAATAATGTATTTCTGTGTGTTTCACTGTATTTAGATCTCTTTAGTGAATTAATTTTTTTTAGTATCTGAAACATTTCACAGCTCACCTTACTGTGTAACTGCCACAACATACTTAATACCTGGATACACAGATTTTCTATATTCTGTTGCTGGGTGACTCCTTAAGTTTATATAACAGCTCTCAATGGGTTTTTTTAATTTAATTTTTAAAAAACAAGTTTACATGTGTCTTCCTTAAACTGCAGAGATTTATGGAAATCATTCTGAATGGATATTGAAAGAGAAATGACTAACCTGAATTGATGCACAAGCTCTGAGAATCTGAAAAACTGTTTGCAGGGTTACAGTAGCGTTAATAAATACATCCATGATGACACACACCCATAAATATACATCCCTTCAGTTTCAGTGCATGCAGGGTTCCTTCATAGAACTGCCAGAAGTCCTTTAGAAAAAGTAATTTGCTTTTTTGAAGCAAATTCAGAAACTAAGTCCATAACTGCCCCGGGGAAAATGCAGTAGCCTCTCAGCAAACTTTATGCAAGTTTTCTCTTAAATAACTGCCATTGGAAGTCCTCGCTTAGCACTTCTTTTACAAATAATTCTTAAAAAGTAAAACTGTCCCTATGGCACAATGATTTCTAGACTGTTTGTTTTTGGTTTTTTTTTCTTTTCTTTCCCCCCCTACACTCAATGTATGAGCAAGACAAATTGCTACAGAACCTGCAGCTCATACTACAGCACTAGGGAGCAGTAGATTTAACAGCAAAGCCAAAAGAAGTCTCAAAATGTACGATCCCAAATTTATCTTCTGTTGGCATCCAAGCACCAATGAAGACATAGTGAGTCTGCCAACCCTGGGAGTAATGCAATAACTCTTGGTAGAAAAACTTGTAAACTAACAAGAACACTGAGAAATGTGACTCTTCACAGCCTCAGTGGTCTTTTATGAACAATAAAGATCTTAATAACAAGCTGTGCAAATAATAAAGTCTCTGATGTTTGTAATTTATGAGATCAGCAAATCACAGAAGGTCCAGAAAAGTTTCTGGTGCTTGGATGAGCAGAGTGACAGTTCTGCCCCTTCCCCATGGACAAGTACAGAACTGTACTTACAAACAGGCTCGAGCATACTTCTGCCAAAGCACTGATGGGAAGTTGGGGGGTTATTTGTGCTCAGGCTTTTGCATCTCAGACAGGAACACACTGCTCTGCCTGGACTGAACTAATTAAGGGCTAATTGACTGTCTAGCACCTATAAAGAGAAAATTCACCCACGCCATCTCCCACTGGAAACTGCAATGACTATTAGCATAGAAAGGATTGTTTATTTAGTGGTCAGCATAAGACTGTCATAAGTATTTGTTAGTAAGAGCAGAAAGAGGGCAAATGAGGATATGGATGTTTTTAATGGATGATTAAATCTGGGTAGCTTGATCTCCTCTCATGCTGTGGATGTTGTGTGCTGCAGTCACGCCTCTCACTGCCAGCCTGCACTGGGATGATAATCACTCACTATGAAAACTCATTAGCTCCACAGCAATGAGCCCTCCACTGCTGAAGCTTGGTGCTGTTCTTAGTACCATGGCAATGATCTCTAACTGGATGTCCCAAACTCTCCCTTCTCTGGTAGGACTAAATACCACCAGAATAACCACTTCAGATACTCTAGTAAGTAGCTGTTATATGTTGCAAGCTATCTTAATGCTGAATTACTATTTAAGTGCCAGCAAAAGCATTCGTTTGTTGCCTTTTTGTAAATCTCTTTTTTAGCTACTAATCTTCCTCTCATCTCTTAATGCATGCTTCTTTTTGGGCATCATAAAACTGCACATTGGTGAGCATGATGTGGTCTTGCTATGAAGGGAATGTTTCAAAATAGTATCCTTAAATATGTAAGAACAAATGCTTTCATCTTGAGCATGAAATGCTAAAAAGAGTACAGCAATGTCTTTTTGTTTGTCTAGACTGTTCTTCCTATCTTTACTGCTCCAGAAAAATGCATTGTGTTGTTTAGAAAATTATATCTGGTAGTAGCTTTATTTTTGAAAATTGGATAATGTTACCTAGTAACTATTCACTACAATATGCAAAGGGTCTTATTCCTTCCTATTTTTCTTTATTGGAATACAGTTAAACAAATAAATAGCTGTTAGAAATAAAATAAAATTGGTACTAGGAGGTTAGATAACCAGAATTTTTAAAAGGCTGATAATGGAAATAATACAAATGACAGAAGTATCACTTTGTATCATTGATGCTCATATACAGCAGCCACAGTTAATAAAAACCTAAGGAAAGCTGTGAATAGCTATAAACTCATGAGAAGCCTAAAAAGTCAAGTAACTTATTACTTTAGAGGGAACACTATCCTGGTATTCATAAATTAAATTAGAATACATTACATACATAGAATACATACATACAGCATTTATTAAATGCTTAGTAAAACACTCTTGTCTATGTATCTTTTTGTGTAACTGCAATCAGATGTTTACATAGTAGTAGGTTATGTAAAATATAAATGTAACTATTTGCATAGTAGTTCACAATTCTCAAAACTCAGAATTTTGAAACAAAAAATCATGCATTTACTAACCAACATGGAATAATTGAATATATGCATGCAGGGAAAATGCTACTGCAGAAAATCACTGTATTTAGTCTATAAATATTATTACCTCAAAATGAATTTTATTGTAAGAAAAAATCAGTTATCTTTTAGAGCAGCAAGATGAGAATACAAAGAAAAGCTCTATTTTATTTTCCTTAAATGTAATTTCATCTCACTGAATCACAGTATATATCTATAGTTCTTGTGGCTGTATATTATAAGTAGAAGTTCTCTATCACATTTACATCCAAGTTTGAAGTTGCAACTGAGTAACTGCAAGATGCACTCTAGCTATTATGATTGATATATATAATATACACACACAAATAGATATGTTTGTACTGATATGTTCAGATTCCAAGTAGTACAAAACTGTCATGCTCCCCTTGGCTACAACAGGGCAGTGCTGATAGAAATGCCTTCTAAATATTATTTCAAGAACACTCTTTTCACTTTTTGAGTTAAGCTATCTGCATATTTTTTGTTTTGATAACAGTAGCAAGAGTGCCAGTAGAGCTGGGAAAGTGATCATAAAAACTTGATTATCTGAGCTTGGCAACATCTGCCAAATAAGTAAACATAAATTTCAATCATGTAGGGTTCTTTTTACACAAAACTGAGCACCACAAATCTGGTACCTTTCTTAAAACTGTAGATGTTGGTTGAAGGACCTTATGCCCCAAGTGCCAGTAATACCAGGGTCATCACTGACTGAATTTTGGCTGCCATCCAGAGTTCCCCACTTGCAGCTTCTCCAGTGAACTCTGCAGCATGAGCATTTCTCTAGAATTTCTCGCCTAGCACATACGCAGCCCATAAATTGTGTATATTGTACAATGTAAAAAAAGAACAGAACCTCCCAATTTCCTCCCTTCAGCTGGAAGAACTGTACAAGGATGTGGGGTCAAGTAAAGGGCCTCCTCTTTTGAGCTCTGTTTCAGTAACAGGGTTGAAATTGCAAGACAAACCAGGAAATACTGTTTATGTTTAAGCAAACATCCTATGTAAGGTACTGTCCTTTGACCTGTCACTATAGTAATAACAGAGGTAGCTGTAACAGTTTTATTAGAATGTATAAAAGTGCAAGTGAAAAAATAAATCTTTCAGAAGTAAACTAAGTCTTTAATACAGGAGCCTGCCATGGCAGTGGTTAATATTGGGCTTTATAGAGACTCTTCTGTTTTCCCCACATTTTCAAGAACTAGTAAAACTTAATATTGTTGTTTTCCACTTGTTATTTCTTTTCTTTCTCATTTACTAGGGCCTGTCAGCAGTAAGCCTGCATTTGAAAAGTCAATGCAGTAGCTTCTGTAAGGTTTTAATGACTTCTAGCTCTTTTTCTGCACAGCAGTTTCTGCTTGAAGTAGGGATTCAATGTCAAACTAAAATAATAACAGAAAAATAAAGCAAAGTGCACCTTTGCACACATGCATGTTTTTCTCTGCCATTGCTCATATTACCCATCTTAATTAATGATGGAAGCCTAAAATTCCAAACAGAGGGAATCACAGAAAAATTCATAGAACTGTAGCCTAAATTTTGGTACTATATGGGTGCTTATTGATTCACAGACAGTCAATAACCATGCTCTTGGTTAACCAGTCTCTCACTGTGAGAAATATTTTCCCAAACAGAAGTTACCTTTTTTAATCAGATGTATTTTAGACACCATAAAAATACCTGCTAAGTTAATCATTTAAGTGCTTGTTTATTTCCTTAGATAAAGCCTAGAGAGACACTTACAACCTCTCTGGCATAAATAAGTACCTTTGAAAATTCAGACAGGATTATACAGCTTTACTATGGACTGCATGATCCTGGTGTCTCATACATTTATCCACTGTATAAAACTTACTTAAATCCATTGAAAACAGATGCCCCCAGTCTAAATGTAGCAGGCATAAGGCTCCAATATCATTATT
Organism: Peucedramus taeniatus; assembly: GCA_013400575.1. Classification (NCBI taxonomy): domain Eukaryota; kingdom Metazoa; phylum Chordata; class Aves; order Passeriformes; family Fringillidae; genus Peucedramus; species Peucedramus taeniatus. Next base: position 47,208 of record WBNO01019597.1, on the reverse strand, counting down.
TTCATGAACTTATGTTAATTACTAAAGGAATTAAAATCAGAAGATCTGGATTCCTTACCATGTTCCTGAACTTACACAAAAAATTAAGTTTCCTTGCTGCTGCATGACCACACTGTTTGGCCATAAGTTCTACAAACATGGAAACTACTGGGGTAAATACAGCTTACAATTTTCAAGGGTTACAGCCTTGCAAGGCTTCACTTTTTAATGCTTGCAATTTTAGTAGCTTCTCAAAACCAATTTAAATTCTCTCTGCAGATGTAATTTTATTTCGTTTTTATTGTTCTCCATGTCTTAAGCTAAATTCCCTTTGCTCTAAAAATTAAGGTGCAGAGAATGCCACTGAAGCAGTATAATTTAGCACTGAACACTGGTTGTGCCTTTCTAGCAAAAGCTAAGGCAAGATCATCTTTTTACAGGCGAGAGAATGGGAAGGCCGTAAGGGACCACAGTGTCTGTGTCTCTGCTCCAACCTCCCTGCTCAAAGGGATCCTACAGCACCTGGCACAGGGTTGTGTCAGACAATTCTGGAATGTTTCCAGGCAGGGAGACCCCACACCCTCTCTGGTCAGTCAGTTCCAGTGCATGGTCAGCTGCACAGTGAAGAAGCTCTTCCTCATGTTCAGGTGGAGCTCCTGTGCATCAGTTCCTGCACATTGCCTCTTGTCCTACTGCTCAGCACCAGCGAGCAGAGCCTGGTCCATCCTCTGACACCTCCCTGCTGATAGACATTGATGAGGTTCTCTCTCAGTCATCTCTTCTCAAAGCTCATCAGGTCAAGCTCCCTCATCTCTTCAAGTCATCTACATTATAGCATTTGGTTTTCCTTGTAAAACATGGCAATAACACAATTTTGATTTTTCTATTAACTCTGCAGTAGCAGGTCACTGCCATCTTCAATTACTTCTTCAGAGGAATAACTGTTGTGAAAAACCTGTGCTCTTTTCTTACCTCAGTCCACAGAGATAATGGCACCTCTTCAGAGATGAGAAAACTCTGCAACTCCTGCACTAAGCTGCCAGGAAAGCATCAGTATCAAAGCTATCCAGTTTAAATAATCACTTTCTCTGCTGGCACTGAGTACAATTTTATAATATAAATAGCAACTGATTCCAAGTGTGTCCAGACCAAAATTATTTAAATGATATACATTAGCATCTGTACCATGAAATTCATCACTCAGTACAATATTAGGAAAGAATAAGCACAATATTAATTTTAAATTACAGTTTAAAAAGAAAGTTCAAAAACTGTTTCTTGTATCTATTAAATTCTGTGGGTTTCACATTTCACTAAACATAATTCCTTCACTCAGGATTTTATCCTGAGAAGAAGAAAAAGGCAGAGAGAGCCCCTGAGCTGGAAAAACGATCCTTATCTCATTTGCTTTTCCTGTGTTTTGCTCATGTGGAATGTGTTAAGAATTTGTTTACCTGAATTAATGAGCCTTGATTAGACTCTGGTCACTTGTTTTCAATCACTGACCAATGGTCACAAGAATTGTGTCGGGGACTCTGGAAAGAGTCATGAGTTTCATTATTATTATCTTTCTAGCCTTCTATAAATAGCTTTATCTATTCTTTAGTATAATTTAGTATAGTTTTCTTTAATATAATATAGTATCATAAAATAATAAAATAGCCTTCTAATCACATGGAGTCAAAACATCATTCTTCCCTGCCACGAAGGGTCAAAGTTTCTTACAACAAAGTTCCATCACCTGAATGCTTTCAATCACCTCATTATATTGTTTTCTGTCGTTCCTACACTATTTCTGTACATCCCATTAAAGAGATACCAAATCCCACACAAACATTGAATGCAGTTCAATGTTACCCTGCTCTGCAAACAAATGTGATTTTTTTTTTTGCCTTTCTTTCTCAGTCGTGGGTGCTGTAAAAAAGAACAGGTTAGGAAGTTCCAGTTTTCTGCTGTCCCAGTGAAGGACATGCAGAGTCTTAATCGCTCTGAGGCTTGCTTGCCATGAGCCCCATTCCCCTGGCCTAACCAGACAGTTTTCCATCCCACCCTGAGCAAAGCCCCTGTTCCCTTGGCTAAGTATAGTGGGAGCCCAGGTAGAACAGTTCCTGTGAGATTCAGCTTCAAGAGCAAACCTGTCCTCCACATCCAAACTGCTGCTGAGCCAATTCCCACCCGTGAATCACACACTGCACTCTCCCCAGGCTCACATGTTTGTTCTTTCCTCTCTTTGTTGTTTCCATTAGTCTAAAGTAAAAGTCATCCAGGCTGAAAGGACGTGTTTGTTCTCTGCTGATGAAAAACTGTAACATCCCTTTGCAAAGAATTAAATCACCTGGTTTGTGCTGAATCACAAGCAGAACACCATTTTCATCCACCCTGGAAACTGTGCGTGCTAAACTCCTCTAGAGAACTACTGCAAAGGTGTGAAATGTGAGAAAACTGGGAAACTGCCAAACTAATTAGTTAAGAGTAATAATTGTTGACTAGTAGGAATCTCATTGCAGACATGTACTGCAAAAATAAAAATATTCTGCTGCAGTGTTTTTTTCAAACAATAAAAGATCAATTCAGTTCCTTTGATTGTTATTATTTTGTTACAGACTCAGATTAGCCCCAAGGAAGGGTGGCAGGTTTATAGTTCAGCCCAGGATCCTGATGGTCGCTGCATTTGCACTGTTGTTGCACCTGAGCAAAACCTATGTTCGAGGGATGCCAAAAGCAGGCAACTCAGACAACTACTAGAGAAGGTAAGTCTTCCCAAAAATTCTTCCTCTTGGCCATTAAATTTCCTATGGAAATCTACTGCTTTCCTTCTCAGTTAATACATAATGAACTAATGAAGAGTTACTTGATAAAAATTGTTATTCAGGGTATATCCCCCTACCTGTGTTCTCATCTAATTGTTATTTATCTGTTTTCTTTAAATCACACCTTTCCCAAGCCAAGTTGCATATTCTCTCTTAGTCACGCCTCCCAAATTCTTTCTTACATACAACAGGACAGAATTTCCTGTGTAAAACCAGTTATAAATCCCACCACAAACTAGCTCAGTGCTGTGGGATATGAACTACAGCTTCTGCTTTGATCATATGAGACTGCTGAAGGTCATTTCTCATCTCTTATGAAAAAATAATGAGAGACACACCACAGCATCTTGAAAGCAAACTGTGCAGAGCATAAACAGTTCTAATTTTTTCATTGTTTCTTTTTATCAGGTTTATTTATTCATTTCCTGATGGTACAAATTTTCCCCAACAGCCCCTTTCTTAATTCCAGTATTATCCACTATTGCATATATGGTGAAACCAATTGTCTTAGTTTGAAAGACAGGTACTTGCCAGCAAAAGCCGGAATTTCTTTTTGAATAGAGAATGTAAACCCCCTCCCTCAGATTATTATAATTTTGCAATTGGAGGCTCTCAGGTAAAGATTTGGGAATAGGAATAACAGTTCTTTACTAGCAATATTAGGCAAAACAAAGAAAAATACAAATGTAATAGCACCAAGAGACAAGCAAAAAAAAACCAACAAAACCCCAGAAAATACCCTGCCAGAGTCAGGGATGTGACCTGACACCCTGGGTGTCAGGGTGTTAAAAGCAGTCCAGATTAAATCCTCCTGGAGTAATAGATGCAGTTCTGTGAAGTGGAGATGGTCCTGTAGGAAAGTCCAGTGGTGATGAGTCCAGTCTTCCTCCGGGAAGAAATCCACTGGAAAACGAAACAGGGTCCTCTGGTGCTCTGACACTGCACCCTCAGACCGAACTGTCCTGTTCACTGCTGTCCCCAGGAAAAACCTGCTGCCCCCTTTTGTTTCAGTCAAGCACCCATAAGTACCCAGCAATTGGTTACCTAGCAAAATCACCAGGAAAAAATTCCACAAACACAAAAGAAACAGATCCAACCCCCAACAGAAACACCAATGAAGTCTTGTTTTGCTTCAACAGAAAAAATGCTGCAACTATGAAAACACAAACATTCTGCATTCCCTGTATATGTAACCAAAGTTACAGTACTCTATCACAGCCAGTGGTACAGAACCTGAGGCCAGAGAGAGTGTTTGAACAGCAGCAAAAGTCAACATAAAATATAGACTTTAAAATACATTTTAGTGCACAATTTTTTGTATTTTTCTAGCTATAGAAAAATCATTGCAGTGTTAATATAGTGCCACATCCCCATCGATTTTTGCTCCCTGTGCTTCCATGAGCTTCACAAAGGACTAAGTTTCAAGTTGACAGAGCTCATAACATGAGATGCATGGAGAGAACATTGATGGACCAGCAGAGAGAAAAGGAGCTGCCTCTCCTCATGCTGTCTGTTTACTTAAGAAAGGAACACTTCAGTCTTTGCTCCAGCATATTCCCCAAATACTCAAATATTACTAAAATAAAACCAACTTTATTTTGAGGTGGGGGCTGGAGGGGTGTGATAAGATCACAACATAGTTTTTGAGCTGCCACAGAAATGAACCTAAATCATCAGCCTCTCAAAGCTAGGACTATGGCAATCATGGATATGTAATGTTGTATTACTACTTCCCTGAGTCCATACAGTCCTTTGATTAGAGCCTGTATGTGAATGTGTCTTCTGCCAAATGGAAATTCTCAAAGTTCTGCCATACAAATAAAGGACTTTATTTGCCTGCTTTCAACAATTAGATAGAAAAAAAAAGCCTCTGCTTTGTTCATTAAAAATCCTTTCTCAGAACTATTAGTGAGAACTATACAATAAGTAATGCATACTATTTTAAGAGTAGTTTCTAAATCCATACATTCTGTAGATCATAATGAGTTAGCTCCAAACATGAATATCCCTTGAAATATTGCATATTCTTGCAAACCACAGGAGTACTGCTGGATTTGTCTTTTCTTAGGAAAGTACAATATGTTTTGTTTAAGCCAAAACTTCAATAAGGTGCCTAATATATTTTCAGCAGTCTAGTTTTCTCATATTTTTTGGAAAACAAAACACTTACTGAAATAGAATAACTGCATTTGGAAAATATGTCATTTTTATGGCTAGCAAAAGCATTGCTTTCATAACAGAAACTTTTAAAAGTATGTGTAATTTATTCTGGATTAAAGTTACTGTTGCATCACTGTGCTAAAAGTCCTCACTCTAGCTACAAAGTCACTTGCTCTACAAAAGTTACAGAAGCATTCACTATTTTTCATCTGAAAAATAAATAAATAAATTATGGTTTTCTACCACTGAGACAACTGGTTAAAATTCCTAATTTTACATTTACTTACAGAATTATGGGGAAATACCTCTGTGGTGATTGACACAGCCCAGTTTACCTCTGGGTAGTGTTATGAATGCCTTATATTGAATGACTCTATAAATGCCTACTAACAAGGCAAGTCATGCTCCTTGTACTGACCAAAATCTCCAAATTTCAGTCCTGTCCCTCCCAAAGTGTCTGGAAGGAAATACATGCTATATGAGCACCTTCTGAACTACAGTCACATCTACTACAGGTCTCAAAGCAGACTCTATTGTCTGACAGCCTTTCCTGAACCCAATGAAAATGATGCTTAAAGGATCTCTCTCTCTCTTTACCTCTAACAAGTCCAAACAATTTTTGGCTTCAAGGCCTTGCCCTGTTTCCCAACATTTGTACCACCATGCAGTTATGGAGTGTAGAACTGTACTGTGGTAGAAATGACTCACGACTAATTGACAGAAGTGCATTTCATTGCCTGACGTTTAACCAGGGAAAAAAGCAAAGCAACAAAAAGTGCATTTAGAAAGTGTTCTTCTTTAACAGGTTCAGAATATGTCCCAGTCTATTGAAGTTTTAAATCTACGGACTCAGAGGGATTTCCAGTATGTTTTAAAAATGGAAACGCAAATGAAAGGGCTGAAGGCCAAGTTTCGGCAGATTGAAGATGATCGGAAGACATTAATGACAAAGCACTTTCAAGTAAGTCCAGTTTTTACAGTAACTTTCAAGCCTGCTGGAAACAATGTAGTAAATGGCAATGCATGGACTGCTAAGGTCTCAGCTGGAAATGCTCCTCTAAGAGCATTTAAAAGAAAAGCACAATAAATCTTCCTTTGTGATGCTAATCTTTTGCTCTGTTCAATTTAATTTTAATAGGGAGGAATTATTAATTATTAAGTCGTTACAGAAATGTCACTATAAACAGATTCCTGTTCTTTCTTTATCAATGTGCATGTCATACTGAGAAATTTATATTCTTTCAAGCTCCAATGCTAAAGGGGGAGATCCAGTGGAATTAATAGCAAACAAGTAGAGTTCTGTGCTCATAGTGTTGCATGACATTTACTGCAGTTGAATGGAAGAAAGGCTGTAATAAATCAGTTTATTGTAATTTTTATCCAGTACAATTAAGATCTAATTTTATGTCAGAAGGTCTGCTGTTTTGAATTTGGGATGGGGAGGAGGACAATCACTCCCAGTCACATTTGTGTGATTAAAAAATGACTTCCACTGAATTTTAATGACAACAAAAACCACAAGCCAATCCTTTTGTGAGGAAGAAGGGTTGCAGATATTACAAGTAACATTGTGTATTCTGAAAAAGCTACCTGACGTACTCTTCAGGAGAAAAATATTTCAAGAGCATATTTAAATTCTTTAAATATAGTCTGATAAATTGATCCTTCAAGACTGTAGTACCAAAAAATAAGTGCTAGAAAATACATTCTGAGGATTACATTATGTTAAGCAAATATATTTTTTTGAAGTGTTTCTGAAAGTTCACATAAAATGAACCTAATTTTCCAATTGGTGCTAGAGTTAGATACCAAAATAATTACATAGCCAAAAGATCTAGGGTTTTTTTGCAGAGCCACTGAATATCGAGTGGGTCTTAATAACATCAGGAATTAAGTACACTAATGATCTGACTACCAAGCTTTATAAATTATATCATTGTTCTTAGTTTAGAGCTGTTTGAGCACATTCCCCCAGGTTTTTGGTTAATAGAAAATATCTTCACCTTTTTTTCCCTTTTATCCCTTATTGCTACAATAACAACACATTTGCATAATTCCATTATATATCCTTTATTCTCATTTTAGTTTTCCTTGGAAATAAAATACCAAAATTTGGATGTCTGATACACATCAGAGGTAGAAAAATACTCTCTAGTGCTCTAGCCTTCTAAATATTTAATATTTCTATTGGCCAGTCATTTACCTTCAGTTTGGCAGTTTGCCAGGAGTATAAAACAGAGTTCCAGCCAATCCAGTCACAAAATAATTTAAAAGGTGAAAACAATACAATATGCTGTTCTGAAATATAGTCTACTCAAATTCCAGTGCTTTATCTTTCCTGAGACAAAGAAATCATGTTGGATATAACATAACTTTTAATATCAACTGCCACAAAGTGCCAGAACACATCTACCAATTATCTGTGCTACAGTAGAAATCAGTTCTTGTACCACTCATTGCAGCAACAAGCTCTGGAGTGTCAGCAGAAGCCAATTTTTTTTTTTTTTTTATCATGAAAATACTAGAATCAACTTTATATGATTTACTGAAGTGAGATATTCTGTGTTCTCATGCTGACCAGAACCAAGAAGTACAAATTTGGTCCAGATCACACTTGAGCATATGCCCAGTCTATATTTCACTTTATGCCAGGCAGGAGGTATCTGATTGCCACAAAAAGTTACAGCAAGTTTGCTCAAATATGATACATCATCTGGTATAAATCCTACCAGGAGTATATTACCTTCACTAATTCAAACAGATTTTATCTTCCTGAGTATTCACTGTCCAACAGAACTGAAGCCTAAGTTCATAATTTCAAAATGAAGTAAAAAAACCTATGGCTTCTGGAGCTATTCTTTCTCTGTCACAAAACCTACTTCTCTTGTCATCAATGAAAAAATTACTATTCATTTTAACAGGCATAAAGTAGGTTTAGGTTAAGATTTTAATAAAAACAGCCAATTAAAAATACTTTTAACAGTAAACAAAAGGACTTCATTTCTTTGTATCCGCTTTGGTAACTGCTGCCATCATGTAATTGAAAGGCCCCTTGAAAACAGAATCAACAGAAGTAATATTCTGAAATCCATTAATAATGACATATCTGCTACATTTCAGTAAAGCAAAATCTTTTGACTACAATGATTCTTTGAGGTTTTCTACAGAATAGTAACAAAAACAACTTCAAACAATTGGTTTAAATTTAGTAAAGCCCCTATTATTAGTGCTTTTAAAAGAATAATTAGGAAATAAAAGATGGGCATCCAATATATGCTACAGTTTAAGACAAATACTCAAAGTATGAGTCCAGAAAAAATCCAAGAAAAGGACAATCTGAAATTTCAAGATGGAGCCTTATTTTCTTCAGTCAGTGTTTAAGAGTAGGGCAATGCAACAACAGCTGTGCATGGCAAAAAAATAAACATTGGTGATATTCCAGAAGAGATGTCAACTGAGCAGGTTCAAAAGCACTTACTGATGTAGCCAGTTGACAAGTACAGATCACAGTTAAGAACCATAGATTTTTACTTTAGAAGAAAAGGTTATATATCATTGTTGCTGGAACAGAAACACTTTTTAACAGACATTGAGAAAAACAAAGAATTTAGTGCTTCTAGGGAATGAAATAGAGATCACCAACTATATATGACAGTTCTGTAAACCAGGTATGATCTTGAACACTACTGGGAGTTCAGGCCTATTCATCTTCTGATGAAAGACACACTTAAGGGTGGTTTATATCCCATAGATGGAAAGTCAGTGGGTTTGGTTCAGATCATTTGAAGACAGCTCTTTACTTTCAATAGAAAGACTATTATCTCATGCATTTTATCCACTGCTTACTACCATTAAGTCTAAGGTGTCTGAGACTTTCACAGTAGACTAATAATAGATTTTTAACTAAAATAATAATTTTCAAGTTGTTTTAATAATCAAGTGTAAATATTACAGTAAAGTAAATTAGGGGATTGAACTCCTTTAAACATCTCTAATGCACTTATAATTGCCTTAAACAGGAGTTGAAAGAAAAGATGGATGAGCTCCTGCCACTGATCCCAGTTCTGGAACAATACAAAACTGATGCCAAGTTGATCACACAGTTCAAGGAGGAAATTAGGAATCTGTCTACTGTGCTCACTGGGATTCAGGAAGAAATTGGTGCTTATGACTATGAGGAACTACACCAGCGTGTAGTCAATTTAGAAACCAGGCTTCATGACTGTATGAAAAAACTCAGTAAGTTAACAAGCTCATGGCAAATTTGGTCCCTTGGCTGTGCATTTTTAGTTGTCTCTCTTTAGAGAGATTAAGGTTTGGAGGGAGGGGGGATTTGTTTGTTTCTTTGATGAAAGACTGCATTATATTCTGATTTTTGCTACCCTAATAAAAGAAAGAGTAACTCAACCTAAGGTCAGTTATATCATTCTAAGTACATGACATAATGTAGTGCCTTACTGTATACAGAAGGATATAGATGAAAAATTATAACAGCAAATTCAAAATCTGAGTTTTAAACCACTTGGAGTGCTACAAATATTCTTTCAAAAAAGGTCAGACAGACACTGCTACTAGAGTCATCTTTGGGCTGTCAATGTGAAAAAAAATAATGAAAAGTCAAATGGAATCAGTTTTGAGATGTCCACATCATAACCCTGGCATCTTGCTGTATCACCTGAGAGGCCTCTCTGACTGTAATGTCTTTAGCCTGTAACATTAGTGTTAAGGAGATCTCCCATTCTCCAATTCACATTACACTCTAACCAAACTTCACATCTAGCTTAAAGAGACCAAAGCATGATTTCTGCAGGATGCACAGCAGCAATCCATTGCTACTGCTGCACCAGCTTTACCTCAGGCTACCTCCAGCTTGGCTGCTCCCATACTGCTTTTAGAAGTCAAATGTTGAACATTTTTGAAAATCAGCTCTAGCTCAGTATCAGCTACTAAAATTAAGGGCCTGAAGGATCAATATCAAGTGTCAGCCTCAACTTCCATCAGGGATAGGTAACTTGCTTTACAAACACAATGTAGTCTTCCCTCTTCCCAGTCTATCCATGCATTTGGACATTTCTGAATGGATCACTATTGCAGCCTGGATAACTACAGCAAACAATCCAGTGCCTTTATGAAAAATAAACTCTTTGGAATTTAACACTAAACATGAATAAACTTGAAACTCCAAGGTTTAGGCCTGAGACACTGCCTCAGTATCTCACACAGGGCCTCAGTTATCAAGTGTGGGATGTTTACTTTTAAATGCTACCCATGACATTAAATATCTTCTTAACTGGATAAGCAGAGCCTCCTTATTTTTGTGACAATCTAGGTTAAGTTAATTTTGTGAAAATCTAGGTTAAGTTAGCCTCTTAAATAATAAATTTCTTTATTTTATTCTGGAAATAGCACAGTGGTGATGTGCTAAAATACATTAAAGACTTCTTCAAACAGAAATTTCTTATGATCCTATTTCCCCTCAGTACACATTACTGCATTGACAGAAGGCAGTCAGGAGAAAGAAGCTGTGTTGCAATACTGCAACAAGCAAGAAAATTCCTGTGAATAAACAGTATTTTCTGATAGTGAGTGTTCCAGTAAGTTGTTAGATACAAAAAATCATCAGTTTAACAAGTATCTTGTTTTTCTTTGCTTTTACAGCATCTTGTAACAACAGCGAAGCAATGAGTGTGAGATTTATTTTGAACAATGGAATTACTAGGTCTATTGACATCCTATCTATCCTGAATTCCTGCAACACATTCTAATCTCTTGATGTCCCTAATGAAAAAAAACCCATTGAAATTATGTACATTAGCAGTAGAGAGAAAGTTTTTATATAAAATAAATTATTAAGCATACCCATTAACAAAAGGGAGTGGACCTTCTCAAGATGTAACACATATTCATTCATCCTTATTGGCATTATTCCCTGGTCTTAGATGCTTAAATGACTTTTATGGTCCCCCACTAATGGACTGGCAGTTTTTCTGGCCTATCTCTGTGTGCCTTTTGAAGTACAAACAGCCTCAGTTCGGCTTCCTGTAACTGCTGAGAGCTGGGGCTGCGTGCTCAGATCAGAGAGCACGAGAGGAAAGCAGCTTTCATGCCAACATCTGCTTTGTAGCCACACTGGCCATGCTGGAGATGAGCCAGCTGTGCCTGTCCATGCCAGCCTGATAGCCAGAAGCCAATGGCCCCAGTGTGCTGCAGGATCTGGCTTGAATCTTCACAGATTTTGTTGCATTTCACAACACAATTTTCTAATCAGTGTATGCAATAGCTACTTTCTATTCTTCTCCCTAGCAGGTGTTTTTCAGCAGTATAATGCATTATTTATATTGTACTGGCCACTTAAAAGGGTTCTTCCATCTGCACTGGCAACACTTTCAACACTCATTATAGTACACTAAGCAGTTATCTTACTCTCTCTGAGGTTTAATGATTACCACAACAGTTGTGATGACTGAGTTTTGCTCCTTCTCTTTGGAATAAGAGAAAATTCAAGATGAAGCTGCTAGGAAATTAGTTGACAAAACTTAACGGGTGCATGCAGCTAAACACATAGGAATAGAGTGCATATGATTACACACATCCCAAAGTCACATGTAATTATGCATGTATGGGTCCTTTGCTGATAGTCCTGTAAGTCATGGATATTTATAAGAGAATGCAGCCAACTTGGAACCCTCCTATTCTTGTCATGACATGTTTATGAAGTTGGAATAAAACTTACATGGGTAGCATTCATAGAAGACAATACTCTGACATATAGTTAGAGTAGATATATATCAGATTAAGTAACCATTGCATCTGGTTACAATGTAGACTCTGAACAATATTTTACAGTAACATTTTTTGTCAAAAATTCAAAAGCAGAATATTCTATGTATCCAAAGAAATTCTGTTACATCAGTGGCAGAGGAGCTATTAGTGCAGGCATGAGACTATTGATTGCAGTTGTATTTCTATTTACAAAGCATCCTTCCCTTTGGGATTTGAAGAACTTTACAAATATCATTTAGTGCAAAACTGGGCAATAGAGATATAGATTCTTATCCCTATTTTGTAGATGAAGGAACAAGCAGCCCAAAAGTGTAAATGAATTTTCCAAAGATTAAACAGCAACTCATGGCACTTATGCAGAAAAATCCAGGGACTTCTCTCAGCAAACTCTAATAGCTATATTATAGTGCTTCCTGGATTCATATTATGCAGGAAAATAGACATACATTCATTAAGAACTAACTCTTCATTCACTCATTTTATTATGTTATGACAAATTTGACCATAAGCAGAAAAGTGCAAGCAGTAAAACACTTGGAATGCATTTGTGCAAGCGCCAAAAAAACCTCACTTAATTTTCCCTTATTTATTACCTACCAAAAAAAGAAAAACCATAATAATGATGCTTATGAACGCTTCAAGAGAATGTTGTGGTTTCATTTCCCTTGCCAGTCCTTCTACAAATGATACACTCATACAGTTGCTCTGTATGGCAGCTACAAATATTCAGTCACATCACAGAGAATGGGACTATCTACCCATTTCCAGCTATTCCAAAACAGCTCCTCTCCAGCTGCACTATCACAGCCTCCTCCTTGTACTTGCTCACTCTGGAGCTTTCCAGACACATTCTGCCCCATATACTTTCATAGCCCACAGGCTACAAAAGTACATCCATTTTCTCTTCTAATGGTCACTTCATGCTCAGCTTCTTCCTTAATATAAATAAATACTGGAAATCATATTAGATGATCCAGAAATAAATACTGGAACAGACTTAAAAGAGTCCACTACAGAATTCTTGCAGGAGAGGAATCAAGCCAGAAACACCTGGATTCTATATATGATGTTTCTTGTACAGCTCAGTTTAGGATCTAAAAAGACTCTATGATTGGGATTTTCCAACTCCTACAATCAGTTATGGCTGGGACTTGCTAATGTCGGGCAGCTGCTTCTTCCAAAGCCAAGGAAAAGAGACTAAGAGCTTCTAAAAATCCCACTGCTTTTTTGAACCTCTTAGGGAAGGAAAAAAAAGCCTAAAGTATCACTTTTTTTCTTAGAGTAACTGACCTTCTTCACAGGTGCTAGTATGGAGATATATTTGACCTAACTTTTTACTAGGATGTGGTCCTTCTATCAGGGAATCAAACTGCTATAAACCAAAACTTTTTATATGTTCCCTTCTGCCAGGGAAAAAAAAAAGCAGCTCTATGGATTTCTGTTTAATTAGGAGGGAAAAGAAAAATGGGACCTACTATAGGTCAGGAGGGAAAAAAATCCTCATGCTTTTTACAAAGTGCTCGGTTCTGTTATGCCAAAAATGGAAGCTTTGTCACTTTTTCAGTCAGCTGCCCCCCAGCTATACAGCAGCTCTCCTAAGAGTCTTCCTTTCTTGATCACTGCATGCAGTCTGGGAATAAAAATTTATCAGAAATACGCCCTGATCAAACTGCTGATCATTTAGTGGCTGAAGCATGTCATCTCTTTTCACATTGAACAGCACCTCAATACATTTTGAAAGATTATTCTCTAAAAGCATCTAACTCCCATGACAGGGGTACACAGCCCAGTTCATATAGTTTAAACTAAATGAAAGCTGAAAAGGCTCATTAATTATTGACAATGTGTAACTAACTCTTAATCAGCGAGCTATACATTCAGGATAAATACAGTACAACAGAGGAACCACAGTACTGATGCTTCAGCATACACATCTCTGAACTGTTCTCTAACCTCCAAAAGCTCCTCACACACAGAGCATCACCCAAACAGCCCCAGAGCTGTGTGCACGCCCCACAAAGACTCCAAACACCACCTGCTTGTACCCCTGTCCCGCTGCAGCTCCAGGGCCTCAAGCTTACTGTGTGCCCATGCTGCTCCCACCACGCCCTGGCACTGCCGAGCCCAGCTGAGTGTTCACACACCTGCCCTGCCTCAGGGAGCCCTCACATCTCTGCCAGGGGCTCTTACATAGGTTTTGCCCATTCAGAAGCAAAACTTCACAACTCATCATGAGCCCACTTTTAGCTTCCTGGATTTCTTTTTTTCATAGAAGAAACAGTGCTTCAGATTCTAAATTCTTTTTATGCTTTCCCACTAATTGCAATACTGTGTTGTAAAGGCACCAAATTAGTATTACCATACCTTGTAACTCATGCATTCACTGTGTTTGAATTATCCTAGAAACTACAAGTTCAGGAGTAATTGTTATTCTGATTTCTTTCTGCTTATTAGTTTTCTGAAAACTCATTCCAAATTAAGCATTCCAAATTCAAGCTCAAACCATCAGAAGGGTTATCTCATGCCCATTTCTGAGACTATTTACTAACAGACCACCTAAAAATAAAAGCCTTCATCTTGATAGGTTATAGTTCTCTACCTTTCAAGCTAATAGTGGTTCATGCTGTAGAAAAAGAGCACTCAGGACACAATGCTAGCAGACTACCTACAAAAGAAAATCCAGAATAAAAAATTATGTCCTATCATAACTAAGTACTAACAAACCTATAATATTCTTTAAAATGGGAAATTCCAAAAATAGCTTCAAAATACTGCAACCTAAATAGATTGAGATATGTCTCTTAAAAGTGTCTCCTAATAATATCTCTTAATTGACTCAGAAAATAGAACCAGCCTACCCTGCTCGTTGAGGTCTCAGCATGCACTCAGTTATCTTCATTTCTGATACGCCCAACCTCCCTGGCTCCGAACAAAAACTACCCAAGCAGCCTCTGAGTTTTCACCACAGCATTAACCCCATTCTAAGTGACCCAGATAGGCTGGCATAATATATTCCTTTCCAGGTACAGAGTATAAAATTCAGGCTTGATGTGACCCTCTCTTTTGAGCTGAATAAATTCACTCTACACACCAGATACCATTTGTTTTTCACATTTCCTAGATAGATATGGTTATCAGTATAGCACAACCATGTAGCACAAAGAAGCACTTACTTTTAAATTTAAAAAATTGTTTCACTTCTTTTTACATTCTTTGCTCTAAAAACATGCTATTCAATCTAATTACATGCACACCACTATGTGATATTAAATATCACACAGTGGTGTGCACATAATTATCTTGGTAAACACACGAATTCCACCAGGAGCTTGTTACTAATAGGTATCTTATTAATGTCCCCTAAAATATAGATTTTTGAGTTGTTAGGAAGGTCAGCATCCAAGATGGTATCAACTTTCATTATTTCCTCCCAGGCAGTCAAATGGATTTGAAGCCAACCAATACAGCCAAGCTTGCTAAATAATTCTCATACTCACTTTCTTCAGGCAGCCTCCAGTTGAGAAAGAGCCATGTGTGTGTAAGCAGGGGTCAGTTGGGCACAAGCTTTGAGTCAGCAATGCTGTATGCACAAGCTCATTTTTGTGTCTGCCCTTCACCACCTTGTTACCCTGGCCAATGGAAAACTGAAACATCCATCAATCCCAACTTTGTGCTGAATTTTCTGAGGGCAAAAGTGGGGACGGGGGATTATGTCTTCATTTCATTTATTATAAAATGTTCTTCTCTTTAGCTCAGAAGATATTTTACCAGTTGTATTTTATGCCCGAAGACCATAACTGTGCTTCAAAAGATGTAAATACAAAATATATACCAATAAAATTTTACGTGTATATTTTTGCATATTTATATTACTCTTCACTATGGAAAAGTTCCCCCAGTGAAGATGACATTCAGTCTTCAACATAAGCCTGAATCCCCTGGAGCCACTATGTAGTTTGGAGCCTTTGGTCTTGTGCTCTAACTGACATCGAGTTGTGCATTAATGTATTTGTTTTTTTTTTTATTTCAGCATGTGGCAAATTGATGAAAATTACAGGCCCCATTACAGTGAAGATATCTGGAACCCGATTTGGAGCCTGGATGACGGATCCATTGGCATCAGAGAAAAATAACCGAGTATGTTAAGGCACTATCTTTGTGTCCTGGAGTTTTACTTACTTTATTTTAGTCTTTTAAAAGATATTTTCCCCTAGGAAGTTACATTCCCGAGCATGTTTTTCTACTTCAGTCATTTTCACACCCAAACATCTCCAGAGAAAAAGCAACAGTATTTTTGGAAAAATCCCCAAAGACAAAAGCTATCTAAGCACTTTTGTGCCATTTACTTCAACTTTTTCAGGGTTGACAAACACCTACCAGAACTGACAACCCAATTTTTTATTTCCTAACATATTTAATTGTTCTTAGGTCTTTTAGGAACAAGAGTAATCTAAAACATCAACATTTTTACCCAAGAACAGGACCCATAATGCAGCACAGTTAAAACTGGCAGGATTAGGCCCCATATAGGCTCTAGTCATTTGCTCCATCATATCCAAGTTATGTTCTTCTTTTGTTATTTGGATCTCCAATAGGATCTCAAATTGGCTACAGTTTTGAGAAGATGCTCTCTTCATCAAAGAGCTTTGAAAGTCAAAAACTAGGTTTCATTTGTATGAAACCTGCAACATTAATTTTTTAATACACAAAAAACCAAAAAGGTTTTTTGAATACACAAAAAACAGAAAAGGCAACAGAAAAATGACAATAGATAAAGATTTGTGTGCAGCTCTCCCTTGCCCACTGTGTCCATGCGTGTTTGCTACTGACTCCAGAAATCCCCATTAACTTTAGGAGAGCAACAAACTCTGAAAAACTAAAAGGAGAAAAATTGCATTAAGGGAAAAAATGGGGAAATGGAAGTTGCATAAAGAACATTAAAAAGAAGTAACAATTCTTTTTTAAGGGGAAAAAATGGCTTTGAAACTTTACTGGTTTCATTACTATTGTTTTTGTTTCCTTTACTAAGAAAAAGACTATTTTTCTTTGAATAGAGAATCAGCTGAAAAAAATTTCACCACATTTATTCCTAAGTATAAATTCAAGTTAATCTCACATGCCATTTCCCATCTCTCTCTTAGATTATTAGTCTCTAGGAATACCTTTAAGCAAGCACAATATAGCAGAGGCCCAAACACTGAATAATCCAGAATTCAATTTCTCTGAAAATGCAGACACTGTAGTGTTGAGAGTTGTGTTGAGAGTTCATCTGTACAGGTAAGTTGGATTCAGAAATTCAAGATTTCCTTCTGCTTTTGTAACAGGAATGTGGGCAATATTGCACTTTCATAGCCTGCTGCACAGCTAAAACTTGTTTTCCTTCTTTTTCTGCAAGGTGTCCCTCATGCTATTATGATGATCACGTACCACACACTGTGTTTGAGATGGTCACTCCCAGTCTTTGTTCCCTTTCCAGGTCTGGTACATGGATAGTTACACTAACAATAAAATTGTCCGTGAGTACAAATCTATCGCAGACTTCGTCAGTGGGGCCGAATCAAGGACATACAACCTTCCATTCAAATGGGCAGGAACCAACCACGTTGTCTACAATGGCTCCCTCTATTTCAACAAGTACCAGAGCAACATCATCATCAAGTACAGCTTCGACACGGGGCGGGTGCTGGCGCAGCGCAGCCTGGAGTATGCTGGCTTCCACAATGTCTACCCTTACACCTGGGGTGGCTTCTCTGATATCGACCTGATGGCAGATGAGATTGGGCTGTGGGCTGTGTATGCCACCAACCAGAATGCAGGCAACATTGTTATCAGCCAGCTGAACCAGGATACGCTGGAAGTGCTGAAGAGCTGGAGCACGGGCTACCCAAAGAGAAGTGCTGGAGAATCTTTCATGATCTGTGGCACCTTGTATGTCACTAACTCACACTTAACAGGAGCCAAGGTCTACTATTCCTACTCCACAAAAACCTCCACTTATGAGTACACAGACATTCCTTTCCATAATCAGTATTTTCATATATCCATGCTTGACTACAATGCCAGAGATAGAGCTCTCTATGCCTGGAATAATGGACATCAAGTCCTGTTTAACGTCACCCTTTTCCACATCATTAAAACTGAGGATGACACATAATTTTCTTTCCCTTACCTCCCTCCCTCAAAGCAGTCTCATTTGTGATTAACTCTGAAAGCATCCATCTCTCTCCTTTTAATTTACATTTCTTTCTTCAGTAAACAAAAGCAACATTTTCTACTATGTAATGCATCTCAAATATGGCTGAACCTGTCAAAAATGACCTGTCAGAAATAAAAAGCATCTTAACTCATGATTCTGCAAGGTCTGTCAAGACCTTGTCTTGAAAAGCACTAAAGAGGATTTAAATGGCTAAAGACAGTTTTTAAAAGATTATGATCTGCCTTATTTATAGTCAGAGACTAATGGTGGCTTAAATGCATGAATGTCTTTTTTTACCTCATTTTTTTTGTTTTAATATATTGCTTAACTTCAGGAAACATTTCGGTAGTGTCAGACACATATTGCACATTGTATTTTTTTATTTATTCCGAAAGAAAGATTTAGTAGGAATTTAATTTTCTTAGACAAGGAGTATGATTCATTTTGCCATCATTCAATTTCATATGTGGTGCTGTACAGTATGTTTTTAAATCTCTTGCAAACATTTTATCAACAGTATGTATTTCTACCATTGTAACCACCATTGTGCAATTGTATCTCTTCACTTATGTGAAAGTAAACTAAGTACTATTTTTTATAAAATATATTGAAGCTTAATTGCAGTTCTGGTTATGAGTCAATTGAAAGTGGTAAAAATCTGATAAAAGGTTGTTATTTCTGAAACAGACCAGTAGCTTCTCAGATGCATGATTTCTATTCTCAGCTTTGCTTCCTAGATCCCCTCTTCACCAGTACTGCTTATTGGCACATTTGCAACTTTGAAGCTTCAGACCAGTTCCCTCTTTACAGTAGTTTGCCCAGTTTTTATCTCCTACTGCTGGCTTCTCTCTCTCTCTCAGTCTTTTCTTCACACTTTATTCCCTTCCACCATTTGATTGCCCTTGTTTATGCTTATCCCTGCTGTGAACTTCACAAGCCAGAAGCTGGAAGGGGCTGGTACCCACCAGCTGAGTGGGAATGCATCCCATGTTTGTGCTGCTCTGGGGCACCGAGGGGCAATGCTAAAAGCCAAGCTGCTCTCCATCTGCCTGTCTTCTTATTCATAATAGAAGAGCATTTATCTGTTGACAAAACTCTTCTCTGGAATAGCAGTAATCACAGAAAATACACCAGGGAAGGTGCAAAACCCAAATGATCAGTGTGGCCCCTGGTATTCACCATAATTCTTGTTAGGGAACAACATCGAGGCCAAGCTCTTGCAAAGAGGTTTGGGGCTTGCTGGCAGTAGAATTGCTGCACCCAAACTGATGCATTCAAGAAAGAAATATTTCTGAAAGCTGTGTGGTTTGCTGTACTATCTCATTAGAAGCTGGGGGGCAGGGAGAGGTGTGCATAATTGAGAAAAAAAAAACCCGAGGTGCTATGTATCTCTTTTGGCAAAAATAGAAAGAAAGTAACATTAAGCACTAGTAATCAGACATTTTAATAGCTGGGCTCTAACATTATGGTAAAAGACAGGTATCTGAAAAATTCTGTGAAAGCTGTGTTCTTCACACTATCTGAACTTCTGGTTTTTATATCCTTTGAAATTGAAAAGCAAGATATTTTATTTGCTGGTTTTTCTAATGTACCAGCTGAGACCACCTAGTGTCTCATTAATGTTTTCATTATTATAAATATGTGTGTCTATATATGTTTACAAATATGCTTTATAATACAAGCCCATGTGAAGCTGAACAAATTGCCTTCTTTTTCATACCAGCTGCAAAACAAAAAAATGGTAATAAGTTTTCAAAAACTGATAAAGCAGGCAAAAAAACGAAAAACAAACAACAAATTACATTACAACGTGACCAGAGAAAAGTTACTTTCTTGCTCCCCTCTCCTGTCTAGATGAAATGGTAGCTATTTTCCCATACAATCAGTTACACAGAATTTGGACAGACTCAGTTCAGCTAAATAGACAAATCACTTCCCTCCTGTAACCAACTTTCCTGTATTGACAATGAAACCGCCTCTGTGACATGTGAAAATGTATATGACTACTCATTAAAAAGGTATTTTATGTAATACAGGGATGTTTTATGAAAATTGAATATGTTCAGATTTTTATCAAAAGCCATAAAAAAAACTCAACCTTTCCCCTCTACAGAGTAATTTCAACAAAACAGACGTTTTTTCAATCAGTATAGCATTTGTAAAAACATTAGTCATTAGATTGAGAAATAAAACTTCTTTCTACTGTATCATCATAAACTAGAAGAATAGTCAGGATCACTTTATCTGAAAACAATGATTACTACCATATTTCTTTATAAGAATTTCATACTGTGTAATTAGCATACATACAGTAGTACAGGTTGATAACAGTTCTTACAGTAAGATTACTCTCACCTAATTTCAATACCATTTACAGGGTAACACACTCCTGTTACTCAAAGAAAGGAGAGAAACACTACTACAGGGTGCTAGAGATGAATGGGAAAGAGGGCTAGGAAAAGCACCTTTGTAAGGTGGTTTGTCAAACCAAGATAAATCCTGCCCTTCTAAATTAGTAACAACGGATTGGATTCCAATATTTAAACACGAAATAACAGCTTTCATACAATCAATGCAAACCATGGCAAGGCATCACCAAGTAACACAACTTTCTGCTAAGGAGCACTTGTTTTCATGTGAACGTGTTGATCACCTGTCTTTTCAAAAATTGGAAATTCCAAAGCAATCTTTCCATAAGGCTCAAAACACCATGCCTCAGTATAAGCAGATTTCTGTTACAAGCTTTGCCTTCATAATTGGGTTGCACAAGCAGAAAATCTTTGTAATATAGAAGCAACCTACAAGTTTTATAGGTGAAGCATATGCTTTTTATTATGATAACAGGATACCAGTAGAATGTGGGGGGAAAAAACATCTCCTTAAACATGGGGAGTTTAATTGTAGAGTCTGTTTCAGTATCTTAATGACCTCCTGTTTCAAGGGATAAACATGTAAAAGGACCATGTCACTCCTCCACCCAAACAGGATACCTAAATTTCACCAAGCTGTGCTGGCAGCAGAGAGGGATGCAGACAACCACAAATCTACCCCAGGAACACAAGTCTGCCAACCCTCCAGGCATCCTGGCCTGAGAGAGCCTAAGGAACAGGAGGATGCACACCACAAAGGCCATAGCACTCTCCCTGGAATGGACTGACTACACCCCAGGACAAAATGGGTGTAGAACATATATACATAACAATAGAACAAACTTTCCCAGAGAAAGCTTCCTGCACAGTAATAATCTTCTGTAGTCCCTTCTGGCAATTTGTGGCAGCCAGTAGCTGCCAAGTCTGTTGTTACTCACGAAGGCTGTGCAGCCTGCCCTGTCTGTCACAGTGTGCCAAGCAGATCTCTGGAAGGGTAATGTGGAGCTTCCCCAGCACTGCTAGCAAAAGATGGGATTCATTTTGAAAAATTAAAAGAAAATAGCTCTGTAAGATGGATTGATACAAGGTTTTAATCACAGATTGCTTAGATCTAAGAATCCTCCTTTTCAGACAAGCCCAGGGGCACTAGCTGTCACTCAGCCCAGCAGGCTGGATCCACAGCAAAGGCTGTTTTTTTTCAAAGCACAGCCTGAACAAACCTGTTACCTGGTAATTTTTCATAATCAATTGCTTAGAAAATGCTAGAGTAGAGATGAACAAACATTCACAGCAAATTACTCATCTGGTAAATTGTATCCTGTTCTAGTTCAAGAATTGCCAGGGAACAGTCTTGATACATACTGATGTTTGTGCCAGTGAAAATATTTTTTGGAAATCATTTGAATAAGCACCTTTTCCCATAAATCACCCAAGCATTCCCTGCTGTGAATAGAAGTATCCTTGACATGCAGAAAGCAATGCTAAGCATTTGGGCATCTTTTCCACAAAAGGCAAATGAGAGCTGCAGCTGCAGATTTTTGGGGCAGAGCTGCATCACAGCCTGCTGTGCTGACAAGCTCCCCACACCACTGATTCACAGGAGAGCAACTCCTGCACCATAGCAAGAGTCACAACTGCATCCCACCAGAAGCTCACACTCAAAGGGACTCAAGCATGCAAACTACCTTCCAGATCATAAACCCATATCCTGAAACTCACTTCCCCACCAAGAATAGAGACCACCTTATTTCCAGAACTGAAAGCAAAGCCTGTTTTCTAAGATGAACTTTCCTCAGTAATTCTCCAAATGCATGATCATATACATGGACATCAACGTGCAAGGAAATAAATTAACTATAAAATAATCCTAGAATTATAATGTTATTTTTTTTCCTTAGAAGAGACCATTTAGGTTATGCAAAGATCATTTTTATGAGGGCTTTTGCATTCACTGAATGGGAAACTGAGGAAAGACAGTTACCCAGCACCAAGCTGTGGAAATTATACAAAAATGACTGGTTTGTATAGTATGGCTTTTGCCTGGCCCTAGAAAACAGATTCTATGTTGATACAGTAGCTATGACCACAGATTCACTAAACTGAGGTGTGCAGGAGTTTTCTCAAAACTGCAAACACATCATCCTCCTGAATATTCTGGTATTATGATTAATTAACATTCTTATAATCTGTGGACTCCTGTAGACTTCTAGTTGTGGTCAATCAGTGTATTTAGAAAGCATTTCAAGATAACTTCTACACTGCTACATCTCTCTCTTTCCTCAGAAGCCTCTCACCCATGTAACACACATTGTGTCAGGCCATGAGGATCACCAACACAAGGGATACACCTTTTCTGCAGCTCTCATTACTCAGGAGGGATTATTCATAAATATAGACATTGACCCCAGATATCAAAACTCTGTTTCTACCAACACCACCACTGGAGGAAATCCTCACTCTTAAAATACAAATCATTTTTATTGATTTAATAAGAAGAGGAGTTGCAGCAGCTTTTCATAAAAGCATCCAGCATCTTAAAGACCAAGGATATTTGTCTCTGTCTATGAAATACAGACATGGAAGAAAATTCACATTTTTTAGAATCAGAAATTTCTTCTCAACTCATATGCTTCTTGCCAGCTGAGCATCAGCAGAAGAGCCTGTGGAGTTTTCCTGCATCTACTGCTTCAGAGCATTCAATTAAAGTAATTACACTGCAGAAACATTTTAGCAGTCCAAGGGAAACAAAGCTTCCTCAGGATTTTGTTTCCAAAATGGCAGAGTTTTAAACACAGCTCACTATAAATGAGTACAATATTTAGATCAGCTGCATTCTGGCTCCATCTCTGCATCCACTGTACAGAAATACCACTTTCCCTAGAAACTGTGTGACTGATATTCCATGGCAGCACAGGAAAGTATATGAAGACACATGAAAATTTCAGTTAACAGGACAGATTTGGCATCTTAAAAGAATGTATTTTACTGTGCCTTTTGTACAGAAGTTTGAATCCCTATTTATGCAGTTCTTATAGTGAACATGAAGAACCCACTGGGCCAGAAATACCCATTTTTCCCTAACATATTATCAGCCACATGCACAAACCACTCCAGCTCATTTTTCTTTGCATTTTCTCTTCTTTTTTTGGTTCTAATCATCTTGATCTTCACTTAAACCTGCCCCAGCCCCTCTCATCTTGCAGTTTGTTTAATGAATATGTGTTCAGATAGAACTCAAACTGCACAGAGGATTTATAGTACACCAAGTTTCATCTGGCGAAGGTATAAATTTATTTTTCCAGTTACGTAAAATTTAGCTCTAGCATGCTCATAAAACTGCCTACAAGCAATACTGATTGTATATCATGGATTGCTCTACAGAAATAATTTAAAACAGATTCAAGATAACTTTCTTCTCTTTTATTTATTTTAAAGGAAATATTTTGTTTCATATCCACCAAGGCAAGAAATTCATTCAAATTAAATTCATCATTGTCCCCAACAGGTTTAGATATCCATTTCTTCTTTCTGGATGACAGCCTCAAGGTGGTCAGCAGCACTCCCGACTCCAGGAAATCAGCCCTCACAGTAATTGAGTGTGCACACTGTCAAAGGTCCTTACACCTTTCCAGTTAAGGTCTGTGTCACACCATGCAAACAGGCCATTTATTTAGGCTTCCCTTGTCTCAGTAAATTTGGCTTGCTGTCACCTTGAAGGACATCCCAGATTGATGGTGGCTCAGGGCTGTCCCTGTCAGTGCAGCACTGGGACAGACAGGTGCTTTGGGGAGGTCAGTGGCACAGCAGAGACGCGGTCACTCATTCCTGCAGCTCTGGCACTCGCTCATTCCTGGAGAAGAGCACACAGCTCCTGCCCTTCCTGCAGCAGCCACCTCCTCAGCACTGCCAGCTTATTTACAGACACTCATTTAGAGCATTTCCCACTCCGTCAGAAGGAAAGGACATTTGTACAAATCTCATTGTTGAGGCTGAGCACCTTGGACACAGAAGTGCTCAGCTTAAGCCCAGCAGAGCTTCTTTGGCTCACCAGCAGTTGATGTTAGATTTCCAGTTCTCAAGTCAGTGTATCACTCATTGGCTCACTTCTGTTGAGATAAATATGTGTGTCCAAAAGTTCAGTTCTCACACACTTACACTGATTTTTAATGCTTTGCCTGTTTTGGTTTTGGCCTAGTAAGGAGGGCTGTATCCATTGCTAAAGTGGCTGGTTAGTTCCCAGTCATGGTTGCCTGCCATGGGTGATTCCTTCCAGTAATTTCTGAGGAAAAAAGTCACTTTATATGGAGCTACTTTGGTCCCTTTGTGGAGGAGGAATCCAAAGGCTGTTCCCACAGCTAGGCAGGGTCAGGGATCGGCATGACCTTGGGCACAGAGCTCTGCCACGACCCACAGCGCAGCCCAGACATGCTCAGGAGGAGCAGCAGGTCCCTACATAAACACATCTTAGGCTCTAACCTCTCTGGACTAGCTCTCTTCACAGCACAAATCTCATCAAAGTATTTACAAGAGCAGTTCTGTTCACCAGGCCAAATGAGGGAGAAAATCATGACAATTTTTATATGCTTTGACACTTATTTGGGAGATTCACAAGCCTCATTCTGGCCCTGTGCCCAGGAATGAATTACATTCTGAAATACTAAACTGCACTCTTATGGCAAATGCTAAAATGCTGTTATTCTAATAGCAATGCAGTATCATGATAGAGAGCAGAAAAATTACATACAGCAGGGGTCCTAATCTGAAAGACAATACTGTAAAATATATTTTAAAAATTATCCCTATTAGTGTTTCCCAATATATGTTCTAGCTTAATAACACTCACAGCTTTTCAACAGAATATACCAAATACCAGATCAGTTTATTTTATTGGTATTACTGAATAATAATATACATTACATGACTAGGTAATTATGGAATCGAATATTTATGTACCATCTAAAAAATAATACTTATTCAACCGACTCACAAAAAAAATTTAAACCCTATAATTATAAGCATGGAACACCGCTTATTTGCCATATTATATTAGAACAAGAAAACACATTTAAATAGAAATGTTTTATGCCATAGTGTAGGATGATATTGCTATTAAAGATAAAAATTAGAAATCAGTGTATATAGTGCATCAAATACATATGGATGAAAGAACTTAATAAATTTCAGTGTTGCGTTTTCCTTTCCAAACCGCACTTAGAAAAAGCACAAAATCAATTTTGCAGATAATATAGACAGATGCAGATGTAAATACAGACACATGACTGTACCTGGGTTGTACATGATATTTACAACCATGCCTGGAGAGAATACAGCATGTCTGGGCAAGAGCTTACACATAGACTGAAGCAATAACAGCCAGAAAACTGTCCAATATGCAACGAAAGAAAACTACTCCCCTGTTAGCCAGACTTCCCAAAATGGAGATATTTCTTGTACCTGGAACAAAATTAGTCATGCCTTGCAGAGGCTGCAGCCAGCCAGAGAGACTGGGACAGCCATGGCCCCCAGTGTCCAGGCAGCTGCCACTCCATGCAGTGCAAACAGCAATGCATCCATCCTGTGGAAACTGTGCAGCTCTCAGCAGATAGTCCTGAGAAACCCTAAAATTCTACATAATGGTCATTGAATAAACAAAGGAACCTTTGTAATGAAGTCAAGCAAACTCTGCAGTTTGACAGGCTTTGTAAGAAAACAATATTCGGGTAAACAGCTTCTAAGTCATTTGCCAAAAAATTCACACACTGGCTAGCTAGTCGCTAGCTAGTCCACTTGGTGGCACAGAGTCAGGAACATTTTGTCCATGATTGCCACCTGGCCACCCAGGAATTAGGGAAGAAAGACTGGGGTGATTTATTAGATTTATTACAGAAATTTCTGATAAATAAGCAGATAGCTACAGCAAGTCTAGAAAAGCTAATTAGAGGGTTTTACATCTTTTTTTCTGATTTTTATTTTTTTGGAATGCCTTAATCATCTGCTACTAAATAGGGATTCCTCTGGCCTGCCAAATAATCCATTTTAAATAGCATACACTTCTATATATTGAAATAGAAATTGGACCCATTGTTATGCCTGGATGTCTTGTCTGTGTGAAAGCACCTATCAATATTTACAGCTAAGTTATCTTTCACTGACACTACTGGCCCCACTCCTGCAAAATTTCAGAGCCCTTTTACAAGGTGTTTCACTAAGTTATAGAAAAGAGCCTCTAGCATTTAAAGTAATTAATTAGATATCTCTTCAACAAATACTCTTCTGTTTCCCTTCTACAAAAACAGTGCTGTCTTTTAACTTTAAAAGAGGCACTAAGAAACCATATCTGAAAATATTTTTATACCAATAAGAGCTGTAAGAGAACTGACTGAATAATTTGTGTACCTAGTGATGCTGAGGATGTGTGAAGGGTGGGAAATTCCACCTCCTTTTTGCTTCAGTCAATCCCAAACTATCAGACTCAACAAAGAACCAATACTGAAGTCAATTTTGGAGAAATGTAATGGTCTGTGAAATAGGAAAGGTCAGATTAGGTAATGCATTATTCAGTACAGATTTACACTCTGACTATATGAATCTCTGACAGATTTGGATCTAAAGTGTTTATCAGCACTTTTGGGTGCATTCTTCCATTCAGATTTATTAAGACTGAATAAACACACAGCAATGCTTCAAGAAACATAAAAGGTCAACATTTAAAAATTGTCTCATTGATTAGGACTTTCCTGCCTTTATGGAAATTACTTGTCTTGGTTTGAAAGACAGGTACCTGGCAGCAAAAGCTGGAATCTCCCTTTGAATAGAGAATGTAAACCCCCTCCCTCAGATTATTATAATTTTGCAATTGGAGGCTCTCAGGCAAAGATTTGGGAGTGGGAATAACAGTTCTTTACTAGGAATATTAGACAAAGCAAAGACAAATACAAATGTAATAGCACTAAGAGACAAGCAAAAACAAAGAAACAACAAAACCTCAGAAAATGCCCTGACAGAGTCAGGGATGTGACCTGGCACCCTGGGTATCAGGGTGGTGAAAGCAGTCCAGATGAAATCCTCCTCAAGCAGTAAATGCAGTTCTATGAAGTGAAATAGTCCTGTATGAGAGTCCAATGGTGACGAAAAATGTGTTCAGTCTTCCTCTGGAGAGAAATCCAGTGGGGAGAGAGAAAACAAGCAGGGTTCCCTGGTACTCCAGTCCTTTTGGAGCGGTGTCCTCGGACCCAACTGCCTGCTCACTGCTGTTCCACCCGGAGAAACCTGCTGCCTCCTTTGTTTAAGTCAAGTATCCATAAAGTACCCAGCCATCAGTTACCTACCAAACCACCAGGAAAAAATTCCACAAACACAAAAGAAACAGATTCAACCCCCAACATTACTGATCTAGAAAGTCACATGAAAATTGTTATGAGTAACCCTTTGTGAGTTTTTGCTTCAGAAAGTCGGATAATGTTAAACAATGGTTACTTTGGGCTGTCTTTTGTCAATATATATGAGATAACCAGCACTTAATCAATTTTAACAATTGTCACTAACATAAAAATTAGAGTGGGAGTTTATCGGATAAGTGATTTACCTGTAAATGTTGTGGAATGATTTCTGGCTTTTTCAATGACTGTTACAGACTAGGCAGGAATCAAGACTTACCACAAGCTTTTAAAGAGTATGGTTCTACACTTCATTTCAGTAGCAGTAAATCCAGTTAAAGAGCTTCCCTCTTTTACCTCCTATCTGTTTCCAACTCCCTGCTTCTACTCACAGCCTATTTGAGCTGATACAACTGTGTGGGGGGGCAGTGTAATTGACAAATGGAATAATCTAGAGTTAAATAGAAAAAAAAAACCCAAAAAATGGCAGGGAGGAATATAGAACATAGACAACTGTGTCTATATTGCCACATAGACACAAAAACAGCCATAAGTGTCTCATGCCCTATAAATGTGAAAGTCATTTATTTGCTTTACAAATTAAGTTAAACAGAAAAGGAAGATTCTGGGACATGATTACAACCATGAATTATAGGTTTTTCCAGGCCTCTATCTTGACTGTAGTAAAGTTAACCATGTCACATGGAATACAAATGTCAAAGCAAGAACCCCAACAGTGGGATGCAACAAATGGACTTTCTCTTTTTTCAGAGAAGTTTAAGAAAACTGCCTAAAAAATAATAAAAAAAAGCATGTTACAATATCTGTGTAGGAGGAGATCATGGATGATGGTGAGCTACTGATGGATTAGGCTGAGTAAACCTCTAAACCTCTTTGGGTCAGGAGAGAAGCATTACAGGGACTGCCTGAACTCCACCAGTCCCCACAGTAGTGATTCTCCTGAGTGTCTCTGCTCTGCCTCAGTGCCTGTCCTACAGAAAAATCAAATCTCAGGCAGGGACTCACCCTGTCCCAGCATGGCTTACAGAAACCCAAACAGACTGAAATAACCACAAACCATATTATCTTGGCAGGTATTGGACACCAGATAACCTGACCCTTATACTTCTACACATTTATGTCTGTCTTTTTAATCACTGTGGTTTATGCCTGGATGATGCTTGCTAATAAAAGCCATCTTTCCTAACCACCTTTTATTTTACAAATATACAGGAGTGAGTTAGAGGCCTCCATATCTTTCAATTTAATTTGATTATCAAAGAAAAAAAGCCCAGTTATTTTGTTTTTTTTGTTTGTTTGTTTCCATCCTTGAAGATGCAATAGTAGTCCAATGAGAATATTTCCTTTGTTTACTCAGCTTCCAAGTCACTACATTACAATGCTATTGATATAAATATTTCCAAGAGAATATATTAAGAAAACAGCTTTGTCTTTCTGATTATTTTTGTGGTATCTGAGTTCTCTTCTTTCTAAAATAGCTATCACTTCTTCAGGAAGTATTTTCTTGAATAAATGATCCGGGCCCATCCATTTAATTCCAGCAGAACAGGCTGAAATAAATACCTTTCACACTATATTACAAAATTACATGCAGTGTAATTTACCAAATAACCATGAATTTATACAAAACATCCATATGAAAAGTCACTTT
Source organism: Peucedramus taeniatus (assembly GCA_013400575.1). Classification (NCBI taxonomy): domain Eukaryota; kingdom Metazoa; phylum Chordata; class Aves; order Passeriformes; family Fringillidae; genus Peucedramus; species Peucedramus taeniatus. The sequence continues at coordinate 17,863 of WBNO01019597.1, read as the reverse complement.
ATTAGACAAATTTCTGGCTCAGTAAACCATCTTTAAGAATCTCCAAACCTGTACTAAGTAACCAATTGTTGCTGTGTCACTGACTCATGAGAGGCAGCTTTTACTGCATTAATATTCTAAAGATTCTCCCGTTATTTTAATTTTACAGAGCCCGTTCATCAATATCACTTACAACAATACTGAGATGCTATCCTAGCATTCAGCTACAATTTCCAAATAGCTTTTCTCTCATTAATAATTCATTACAGAAGTTGAAGTTGCCAGACCGTATCAGTCATGTTGTTCACAACCAGGGAGGCCAAGGCCTTTTTGGGGGAAAAAAATGGTCTACCAGCTTCACAGCTACCTTGTGGGAGCAAAGACCTGTACAAATAGTCAGTTTTCCAGCTAAATTTCTATCTGTGCTGTCAGACCAGGGTGGAGCAGCTGTGTCAAACCTGTCACTCCTGGAGAGTGGAAGACATTCTCAGGAAAACAGCTACAATCCCATGGAGGGGGCTCAGACAGCGTAAGGAGGAGTGCCCAGCTGCTGCTGGTTACTTCATCCCTCTTTATCATTGACCACTTGTGGGAAATTTCATTCTTTTTTTACTGTTTTAGGACAATAACAAGCATAAATTAAAAGACTGTATTAAATGCAGTCAATAACATGAACAGGCAATTCAAATCCTTAAAAGAAATAATCCCATGTTTTATGTCCGTGAGCTTAATATCAGCTTCTATAAAGGTCTATATTTTAATACAATAATACTTTGATGGGACTTACTTTTAATTCTTGAGAGCTAGATGTCTATTTTGTATACTTTAAAGTATCTAAATGCTTATAAAATATCTTTGGGAAAGAAAATTCCCACTAGAACTTGCATATTAACTTAAGCTTTTCTACTGAGAATATTCTTAAATCCCACTAAATCCTATTTCCATTCAGTCATCAGCAGCTCTCTGCATAAATACATAGAAAGAATGTTATAAGAGATTATGTTTTTCAAAGACTATCAGCCAGTATTCTTGGCTTGTTCCTTAGCAACAAAATAATGATGATTCCTAAAAAAATAGTTTTAATTTCCCTAAATCAAGAAGCTGCAGATAATACCATTTTAAATCACTTAAGTACTTTTAAGAACCTTAGAAAGATCAAACCATGAGAACAACTCCTGGAGATGAGCACTTTTTTTGCTGTAACTTGCACAATGGCCAGGAACACAGAATAAGGGATTATACCAAATTTGCCCCCAAATACTCTGAATAATGAAAATTAATGTCATTAAACATATAGAATGATGTATGAGAAAACTTTTATATTTGTTAAACACAGTGTGAACTTATCCAACAGGGAAACAAATTTCTTCTGAAACACTTTTGACAGGTGAAGAAAGAAGAAGAAATATTCCAATAACTTGTTCTAGAAAGAAAATATTGGGTTTGGTGCTATTCTTTCTTTTCTCTAAGGATACTTCAGCGTCCTTAGAAAGTGTTCAATTCATTATCAACACTGAAACAGCATTTTCTTTTGAGTAATGCCCTGGTGGTGGATGCACAAGCAGCCTACCTTTGCTGCATGAGTAAAAACAAACATATGGAGCCAAATATATTTCCTGTTTCCAGAGACTGCAGGTTAAGAAAAACTCTATGGATGCACATATAACCAGTCTAGTGTAAGTCTTCAGCTTTCTGAGGAATTTCTTTATGGCATTTTCTATGCTGACTTTCCCATGATTAAGTTTTATATTTTACATTTTTGATGTACCTTTGGAGCTTCATTTTGATAGCTGATACTAACAGTCTTTTCCTACATTCTACAGCAATTCCAAATACTCTTTGTGTATATTTAGATTGAAACAAACTGTCCCAATGTCTTCACACTGGCTAGCAGTAAGTATTTCAATTAATGTTTGGGGGACCTTAAGGGGGCTTCATGGCTGTATTGATAAGACAGAAATGGTGGATTTTTGTGCTTTTGTGGAATTCACATGACACATGACTGAAAATTACAATATGAGAGAGCACATCATACCACAGAGGAACACCATGTAAAATAATTAATCAGATCATTCAAGCAGCATAAAAGCACCAAACCTGAATTGAAGCCAATGTAATTTTTTTAGCTCAGATAACAACTAAATGTGTCAGTGGAGCTAAAACCTTGAAGGAAAGGGAGGTTTTGTCCCTAAAACACTAAGTGAAAAATGAAAGAGATGCGTCTGTGTGTGTGACTTCAAGAACCCTCATCATCTTGTGTTCATCCTGTAATGTTCTAGAGGCACCTGGATTTAAGACCATTTCATTCAGCAGTTTTTAAATTCATACTACTAGAAACCAGAAGTGTGGCAGCTGACAAGATGATTGAGTGACAAGATACAGTAAACTGTGTAGTGTACAGACTATTTCAGAGTTCCATACCTTGGCCATCACTGATCATGAGAATAAAGACAAATAGATTAAATGTGCACTCTAATGTCAATTATATTCATAAAATGAAAAGTGCACTGAAGGTTAGCTAACACTGAAGCCCATTCATTCACTTCAGTGCATTGCAAAACCATCAGTTATGATTACTTTAATAGAGCTCATTTACCCTACAAGGTGCCTGCTTAAATGAAATAACTTCATCAAAATATATAGTTAAACTGTAGTTGACTGAATCTAGATTTAATTTTCCAGTGCTTTAGCTCAGACAAATGTTTTCAATCCTCCCCTCCTAAAGCTGTGGCATTTTTCTATTCTGACCTTTATCTGGCATGTATGATGGATAGACACTGCATTGGCAGTACAACCATACATAAATTTAAACTGCCACAGCAGGAGGAAAAACAATGTGTTAAGAGTAGTCAGAAAAGACTGCCAAGTACTGTATCTATTCTTTTCCCTTCTTTGAACTAGAAGAGCCTGTAGGTGAATGCACTTAAAATACCTGTCTTTCTTTAAAAGACAACATGGAAAATATTTTGAAAATCAAAGCATCACAATTTTTTTTCATCTTCATAAAAACAAAGGGGAAATTTACTGTATCTATATGAGTAGATAGAGACACAAACTATTCTTTATTTCTTTTTTCCTCCAAGAAATGCTAAATATGATTGAAAAATGTGTTATTTTGCTACATAATATCTGGCAATAGACAGCAACTATTGTTCAAATTGCAAGGAGGAATATTTAAGTGTGTTTCTATTAATTCCTTTTTATTTATCCAGTAGTTAGTGTTGCATGTCAAACAAAAAAAGCCAAAAAAACCCCAATAGAATAAATCCAGAATCAATGTTTCCTGTAACAAAATCAATTTCTAATTAATGAGACTTTCCTACACTCTAGACTGCCAGAACTAATTTGGCTTTTTGCACCTGCAGAGTGTCTTTCCTGCATTTCTGTGCTTTGATACAGAGGGGCAATGGAGTCTCAGGCAGCTTAAAATTCACTTCTGGAAAATAGCAAAGAGAAGAATGAGAATCTAGTTTAGCTGTGGAACAAGGAGTACTTTGCAATCATGTCCTCACACAGCAAATGACACTGGGCAAGTCACCCTCAGTCCTTTCCTCCCTTATGACCCCCAGGCTGCTCCCAGTGCTGTTGTTTTTCCCAAACCTGTGGTTAACCTCTCCAGGACAGGACTCCTTACACACACTGAGCAGAAGAGTACATTGCATCCTGGAATCCCCATGCCATTGCAGAGAAAAAAGGGATATGAGGATGAAAAAAGAGAAAATAAATGCTGCCTTCAATTCCCATTTATACATAGAAGCTGAGGGCAAACCAGATTAGCTAAATGAATGAAAACCAGAGATGACACACAATGTGCCACCATCCCTCCTCCCAGAGACAGCACCTCTGGCTCCTCCTGTCCCATGAACACAGTGGGCCATACTCAGGTTTGTCTCACTACCTCTCTCTCTATTTCAGGAGATCAATAAAGCCACTAAAAGTCTCTTTGTTCCCTACTTCCCTGCAGCTAAACATCGGTTTACAGTCACTAGAGAAGTTCTGTCAGCCTCTGTGCATGTCTCTGGTTCTACATGATAAGAGCACTTTTTATAGATACTGAAAGATTTAGTTATGCCTCATCAAACACTGTGGAGATGTTGGCAGCCTGTGAAACACTGCACATTGTTAAGCATAGATTAAAAAAAAAAAAAAACAAGTGGCAAAATTGGGAAATGCCTACCTGTTTTCCAGGGATTTTATTATATTTACATTTCATAGCTGTGACTGTAGAGCATGTATGTGCTTACTAACTTTTGGGATATACTGCATAGATTATATTTTGTCCACAGAAACAGATCTGTGGAAATAGTCACAGCTTATTGTAATTATATATCACTTACATGAGTTTTCTTGCAGCAGATGGAAATTATTAAAGTTATATCTCATAAGTCAATGAAAATGCTGCCCTTGAGCAGACTGTGGCAGGAAAATTGCACTGTTATTTTTCTAATAAAATAAAATAAAAAACAGAACACATGATTTTCTGATTTCCTTATTGGGAAAGGAGAATAGATTTCATTCTTACTGTCAATTTACCTGTTACATTTCATAGACTAATATTTCATACTCACAGCATCTCAAACATACATGTCAAACGTGTATACATATGCTTATTGAGGCACAGATTGAAATTATTATCCAGGTTTTTTAAAAAAGTAATTAAGCATTACAAAAGCTTAATATTCATCTAGTCCACATCTGAAAGATAACAGAAAAGCAGTCCATGCCAAATTAACAAAAAATTCAATTCTGTCCCATCCCCATCAGCATTTAGAAAAAAAGGGAGAGTTCAAAATACTTTTTGGATATTCTTGGCTGATACATATTGTCTACTTCCACGGGCATTTGAAATGTTTTGAAAATTCAAAGCCATTAACCACATCTGCAGGCCTGTTGGCAGACTCAGGCTGGATAATTGATAAAAGATCTGCACCACAGCAGCTCCCTGAAACTCCTGCTTTGCCCTCTCAGGTAGCACTGTAGGTGCATGTTGCAATATCTGCATATCAGCTCAAGCACAGTTCCAAGGAAAACAAGCCTTTTATTATGCATCTGCAGGGGACCATGGAGTGCTCTAATTAGACCATAAACTTCATCCTCAGGTGTGTCTGCTCAAGCTACAGCCTTTTAAGCACGGCTCACAGATCCACTGCCCAAAAGCTGCCCCACCTGAGGAAGAGCAGAGATGCCTGAAGTATTCCGTGTCAAATCTCTTAAGCTCCTCACTTAAGAATCAGAGGGTTTTTTCCAGTTGGCAAACCTCATTTCTGAAAACCATATGCTGTTTATAAGAAGCCACAGTTAATAATGACTTCATACAAGAATTTTCAGATATGTATAGAAAGAGTACAGAACTGACTCCCTAAGATGGGATGGTTACCCTGCAAAGAAATCAGAGACATGAAAAACAGGTATAAACAAACTCGCTGCTTTGGTATCTCTGGAAAAGGCCCTCTGTTGCTGCACATACCTGCTCATACTCACCCTATTCTTCTCATTATTCAAACTAAAATCATGTGAAGCAATAACATTAATATTCCTACAATAGACATAAGAATTTCTTGTAAATAAAAAAATACCATACATAAATACTTTTAAATAACACTAAGAAGTGCCATTTTAACAAGTAGTTTACAAGCTTACAATCCTTCATGAATCTCTCAAGTAATAATTCAACAGAGTAAATACAAGGGTCTAAGGAAAGTGCCGAAGTGTTTTATAACAATAACATAGCTATTTGAAGAAACAAAACAGCCTAACAGTTCATTAATTTAAATAGTTCATTCGCTTTTCCATAGGGGAAAAAAAATCTATTAGCTCTAGGAACGTAAAAAACACTTTAGGGTGAGAGATGTGTGCCATCCCACTGTTAACAAACAGCTGAAACCTCAGTTTAGGGCTTTCTCAATTTTTCCCATTTGTGCCTCAGCTATGTATATATGCCAACAGTAATTATTTCAGCAAGATACAGTGTCTCCTGTGTGCCTGATATAACACAAAATACCCGTTCTCATTCTTAATCAATGTTTATTCATTTCCTCTCCATTTGCATAGTTGAATGAAATGTTAGTTCTAAGCATAACAAGAACTGCTCCAAACCTCCAGACAAAAATCTTGCTGTAAGTACAAAGTAAAGGAGAATCTCTAACAAGGCATTTCAGAGACATCTCATCTCCAGTGTATTGCCCAGAAAACTACTGCTTCTCAGATCTGCTCATTTACCACATACACAGGCACCTACATTTCACTGTTCCTGTTCTTTGTTCATCACACAGGCACGGAGCTTTCAAGCGGCCAAACTGATTCTGAGCTTGTAAGGACATTTCCACTGATTAGACCACAAGTATATGAGCACAGGCTCCCTAAGGGTGTAGAAGCACAGATGTGCTTCTCTAATATTCCATTCAGTTTTCCAAGTCTGTAAAATCACAGGCTGACAATGAGTAAGAAAACAATTAGAGCAGTACATCCAAGACCAAATCAAGGACAGGTATATAATCCGTCTTGCCGCATATATTGTTTCTTAGATTAGTGACATATATTTAAAAATGTGACCAGAGCAAATAAAAACTCTAAATTTTGATATGTTCATGATAGCTATCATGTGTGACACTTAATCAAAATCTGTCCAACTACTGACATTTCACAGAGTCAATGAGAATGACTTAAAAGTAATTTTTTTTAAAAATAATGTTTTCAAATATCTACTGGAGCCAGTTTCCATTGACATTTCCTTGTAGAAAAATTTTAAATAATTGAAACTAGTAATATCAGGCAACTTTAGTACCAAGACAATTTAGCTCTGTCTGAAGTGAATTGGACACACTGTTGTTAGCACTAGCTGGAGGCACTGTGCTGAAATCAGCCTTTGGTATTGCACTTCTTATTTACTGCTAGAAAGCCTTACTACATATATGAGGCACCTCTGTCAGACTTTGTCCCTTTAGAACAAACAGAACATATGAAAACGTTTTGTAAAAGTAACTTAAAAGTATTCCTGGCCCTAGACTCCATGCATACAGGTTAATTCAAAGAGGTCAAACACTGCCAAACCTGAATGCAGCTGGACAGCACCTCATTAGACAGTTTTAGTCAGTTCTGCCTAGAGCCACCATCCTGCCTCTTTTAGCACCTAACCAAAATGATTAACCTAGAGATAGGGCAACCCTGAACTCTGCAGCTATATGAACTCATCTAACCCCTCAGGATAACAAGTTCAGGGAGCTCTAATCTTAACTTTGGTGCTGCAGTTCCCTGCCGAGGGATAGCAGAGCTTAACTGACCTCCATCTGCACCAGTACAAGGTTCAGGGCACATGTGTATGTCAAGGTGTCTGCTGGTGGCTGTGTTTTGGGGACAGGCCCCTTGAAAGGTATTGCGGAAATTATAATTTAAAACATCAAGAAACTGTGAAAATGGGAACTGTTCGCACTCAGGACACTATGTATTTTGCTACTCATTAAAGGAATACAATTATCAGAGAATAAAAGGAAAATAGACATATTGGCACAGTTCAAAATTTGCCTGAACTATCAGTTATTAAGAGCCTGCTTCCCATTCACCCAAGCCCAGAAATGGTTTAGGCACACAGAACCCATGCCTACTGTGCCCAAGGAATAAAAACCTCTCTAATGAAGGCATGGCTGTTAAGATGCCTCAGCTCTAACCTTATTTGTGTTATAATATGCTGCTTCTATTCTTGGGGAGAAGGGGGAAGTATGAAATATAAGCAATATAGAGCAATAAATGTGAGGATTAAATATTTTCAGTCTACTATGAAAATACAGGATAGTGATGGCAGAAAGAAGAAAGTTTATAGTGTTATTCTGCAGCTGAAAAAAGATATTAAAACTTTTCTGCTGTGAAAAAAATTTAATCAACTGCACTAATGTGCATGTTGATACAAGTCACATAGAAGTGGAGGTGTTAGACTAATACATGAACCAAATCTTACAATCTCTGGGAACTCAGCACGTGGGCTCTAATGCTGTAGCAAATTTGCAGCACTCCGTTCAAGGAAGATGAGAAATAATAGGGCAAAGTCCAGATCATCACATCATCTGAAATCTGGAAAATCTGGCCTCTTCTTGAAAGAATTTGGTTTCTTTACTGTAAGGGAGAATAAAAATTGAGGAGTCAGATGGTGATAGGTGATTATGAGACCACAGTGAAGAAGATAAAAGTAAACTCTGCTCCATGTTCATTGTGGGAAGGACAAGTAACAACCTTAAACTGCAAAGAAGGGTCAGGCTATGGAAAATATTCTCACTAAGTAAACAAGCTGCTTCAACTCCCAATCCTCATCTTCCTGTTATTTGAATAAATTAAATATGTGGTCAAGTCTTACATGTTTTGAAGTGAATGAATGAATTAAAAAAAATTATTAGGTATGAAAAAGGTACACAGTTCACTATGACGGCAGCAAAAAAATCCATCAACTTTTATAGTTTTAGGATCTTGCCCCTTAAGGAGATTCAATGCTGATATAACTACTTCCCATTTGATAATGTGCAAAAAGAAAGTAAAAAATATTTTGGTGAGTTCATAATCTCCACAGCAGAAATAAATGTTACGAGAAGTAGTTGCAGAATATATATATTTACTTTTTATTTGCCAATAGTGCATCAAAAGTGATTCTGTAGTGCTCGGAACAAATATATTAATTTTTTTCTAAAATTAGAGGCACATGTGTGTTTTGAAACATATGAAAGGCAATTACTATACTGTTTAATAGATTTCTCACAGATAATGCTACTTTTTCATACACCTCCTTTTCCTGATAGTAAAAAAATTTAAAATAGCAGAACCTTCATGACACAGCAAATGTTAAGCTGATAATTTACGCTTTTAAAGCCAATAACCCTGTGCTGGTGGAGTGGCTTTCCCTTTATGGTTCATCTTACATAAAATCCAATTTTATTCAGTTTTTTAAGTGCCCAAAAAGCAATATCCTGGTAAAAACATTGTTGAAAGCAGTAATTGAGTGAAACAGCTATGAATCCTAGCCCTGCACTCATCTAGAAAATACAGGGCATTACAGAATAATTGTCTTCACTTTGCAGTTACTCCAAAAGCAATATTTTACAGATAAATGCAAAAAAAACAGAGAAAAAAAACACCTTTATGTTTCAGCATTACTTGGACAAGAGCTCAAACAATGCTCCATAAGCTTTTAACAGTTTTGCCCCCAGTTTTGTACATTTGCTATTAGACAGTTTCAAATCAAATCAGGCTGAAGGTTTGCACCTGGGCTATCAGCTCAAAGGCGATGGGATTTTTGTTACAAAAGGTTTTCAATCACCTATCTTTCTGAATTTATAAGGAGAAAAGCTCCTCCATCTTGGGAGCAGATTTAGATGTGCATTGCCAACAGTACTTTGATTTGATTTTATAGATATATATTTTATTTTGAAAGTATAAAGCATTTTTGGATAATAAATTGACTAATGCTAAGATGGGAGGTTCTCAAAAAGCCAGCAACAAATGAGAGCTAAATATGAACATCAACAATTTATTATAGAATATGTCCCGGCTAAATATTTGATAAAGCACTCAAAAAGATCTGCAATATGTAGAAACATTGTGACTGTGCAATGTAACTTAATAAGTAAAGTAATTGTTTCCATTTACACCTATTTTATTATATTTGGGTTGAATTAAAAGATATTGAACTGATTGTATTTCTGTGTTTAATCTGCTGTTGCTATTCATAAAGCAGACATATTGGTAAAATCAAGGCAACGTTGGATTCTGACCCATCCTTTCCTCCTTAAAGTTCCTAAGGCCACAGTGCTGTGGCAGAGGCTGGTTCTGCAGGGGGTGAATGGAGACAACATCCAGGAGTGCCCATGGGTCTGCATCCAGAACAACTGCAGCTTCAAGAGTTCAGACACTCCTACAAGCCTCTGCAGCACTGGGCTTGCAGTTTTAAGCTTGCCCCTCCACCCCAGTTAGGATGTTCTTATACCACCTTCAGGTTATGCTGCTCTGTACTGGTACTGTACTGGTGAGTGCCGATTCTGTGTTAAGTACAGGGATTACAAAGAGCACATTAGAATCTTCAAAAAGCACAAGGGGATGATGCTTGCAGATGTTCTAAAAGCACAGCTAACACCTCTTAGGTTCACATTTAGATCTTCTGGATATCTTGATAATTACTGCTGAGAACTAGGCCTAATCAAATTTCAGATTAACGTATGCTTCTGTCTGCTTCTACATAACAAAGCCTCCCAGATAACAAGTGCTTTTAATTGAAAGTTAGATATTAAAATTCTTGTGGGGATTTTGTTCCCTCTGCCAACACTGTTTGCCTGTAAAAAAGGACAATGATCATTACCACTTACATTCTTTTGTAAAGCTTAGACTCTGCCTGTCTGAAATTATCTGAGTTTAAAGTATTTTACTGCTTCTTAATTTTGAGAATGTAAACAGTGTATCTTCAACATTTCTTCAGGAAACATCACCTCTCATTAATTTCAATATAGTGCGCTGCACGCTGATTACACTTGTTTCTATAAAAGACAGGGCCAACGTTTTTCATTTAGAAGAGATATTCTTCTGAAAAAAAAAATATTTTAATGAATGTTGCTAAAATATATCTAACCATTCCCTTGAATTCAGGCAATAAAAAAATTGTTTACCATACTAAGTGTTTCATTAGGTCTTCAGTGTAGATTGCCTGCTTCTTTAATCAATAAATTGTGGACACATGGGACCAATCTATTCAATTTATTTAAACTTAAGATCCTTTTAATTCAAAATTATTTTAATTTCTATAGTTATATATCATTTATCCAGTGTCATAAAGCCTCTCCGGGAGTCCCTTCGGAGCGTCCCGGCTGGCTGTGGCACAGCGACAGCGGGGACACTCTCCCGGTCTCCAGGGGAGTCAGGAGGGGGCTCAGGCTCTCGCCTTGGCGGGTGAGGCAGAGATACGACTGCGGTGGGAGAAGGAGCGGACTTCGAATGGAGGGATCAGTCCGGGTTTATTCAGGGCAGTGACCCACGGCCCAGCGTGACCTCGCTCCGAAGACAAAGCCCCGGGTCCGAAAGCGCCTTGGAAAGGGAGGAGGGAAGAAAGATAGGGAGCCAATAGGGAAACACGGGGGTATGGACACTGGGAAGATGGACTGCTGGGGAGACCAATGGGGATAACCTGTGGGAGGAACCCCGGTTCCCGAACCAATCACTCGAGGCCCTTAACAGAAGTTTCCAGGGGAAGGGAGGGGCTGCTGAGTGACGGACAGGACAGCAGGGAGGGGCTGAGGGAGGAGGCCGGGGATTGACATGGAGGAGGCAGCACGGGCAGAACCACTGAAATAGGGGAGAACTGAGATAAGCCAAGGTACAAAACAATTATAAAAAGGCATGTAAAACACAACACAACAATCCAGTTTATATATATAGTCTGTAGGCTTTCACCTTACTGAGGTGCAATTTTATTACTATGTGTTAGAAATAATTAGTGCTGCAATGATGTTATAGCAACGCACAGATACTTGACAGCAATGGATTTGTTTTCACTGCTTTTGGGTATCTCTCTGCATGATGACAGCTTTATTCTTCAACTGAATCCAGACTAAGAATCAGTTCTAGTACCAAGTACACAATTCATTTATTTCTAATGAGGCATTTAATCAAAATATATTTGATATCTTAGCTGTGGAAAGCAGTACTGAATATAGCACAAGCACAGAATCAATGAGCCAGAAAAAATCCTTGCTCTTCCTCCTGAAATGTTTAGGAAGCAATAATTTCTGACCATGAAAAGACATCTCTAAATTGCAATCCCAACCCTAGAACTTTAAAATAATATTTAAATAAATAAGAAATTAAATTATACCACAAATAAACTGAAGTACCAGTCAGGTTGTATTACACACCCAAACAATTTTGAGTCCAAAAACTGGGGGATGTTGTAAGAACTTCAGAACTGCAGAAGCAACACAAAGTTCAAGATGTTAGAGCTGTGTTTGTTGTCTTAGGAATATATTTTCTGAGTTAAAATTATACTGGCACAATATTCTGTATACTTATCTCCATTGCCAAAGAGTTCCCTGTAACAGAGAAAGGTTATCTGTTTCTAAGGTAACAATGCCTCCCTCTGCAATGAAGTGGCCTGACAGGAGAGCATGAGGCTTCACCAGACCTGTGTGCACAACAGCTGTGAGCAGGGGTTGGCAGGAGCTGGGCCAGGATGAGAAGCCTTAGAGTCATTTGGGCTCCCATTTACATATTCCCTTGCAGGCAGCATGAGAACCAGCAGATAACTAGTGGGAGGACACAATGCTACTGTCTGGCTCCTCTCTATTTTAATTTTGGTCAAGCTGAAAGGAGGGAAGTATGAAGGAAACACAAAACTTCCACTGCAGTCTACAGAGTGTATTTGTTTTCACTCTTAATGCACAAGAAATGAAAGGAAAGGAGCAGATTGCTATGGGATTTTTACAAAGGCAGATCTCAGACAAGAAACTGAGAATAAGAAGGATGAGAAACTCCTAATTCTGCACTCAGTTAAGTGGACAACACCATATCTACACAATTGCTAAAAGAAGTTACAGATCTAAACTGGTAGGGGCTCTTTGGCCTTTTAGGTTTCTCCCAGCATAGCAGCTAGAGATATGAGCAGGTGAAGAGTCAGGTTCTGTGTGTTTTTCAGACCCTGGCTGCTGCAGCTGCCTTTAACTTCAGCAACATTTGGCTGTTAACAATACTTCTCAATCAAATGTTGCAAAATGGCACTAAAGTATGATTTTAAATGTTCTATGATATGCCCCCAGATTTCTTAACTTATGGTCCTTTATAACACAATTTGTATAGCTGATCAAATCATGTTAATGAGTTTACTTATTAAGTGGTGTAAAAATGTTATGAAAGTAGATGGTACAGAAGACTCTGCTATAGCATATATCAAAAAAAAAATTGATTCAGTTCTTCAGCATAACATACTGTGAATATTGTTTCCATTACACCTGTACAAAAAGCTGCCTGAGAGAGACTGGTCAGACCAATGTCTCATTCTAGATGAAAGAAGATGAGAGTTTATTTCATCTCTCAAGCTCTGCAGCTTTTTTCTTTCTCTGGATGCCCTGCATAAGTGGAGGGAATGAAGATATCCAAGACTAATTGCTTGTTCAATAGTTAATTTTCCATGAATATTGCAGGCACAGAAATGGATGGAAAGGCAGGGGCAATTCGACGTGACTAACAGCAGCCTAATGTTGATAAAAATACTTGTTTACAAGCAAATTAAAGAAGTTGAAAAACACTTTCATACAACATCGGCAGAAACATGTAAATAGTGGGTTTCTAATGCGGCATTTGACATTTTTCAGAATGATACAAAGATAACAAAATTTTAAAATGTGCCAAAAATATGATGCTGGCAAAAAGAGAAACCACTTGGCATGAAAATTCTGTAGATGTTTTCAGCTACAATGTTTCAAAAACATATTAAAATAGGGATGGCAGATATGATCAGGTATGTTGTCTGTTGGCTTTTTCTCCTTTCACTTCTTCTCTTTGCTAAAACACAAAATCACCCAGCAATCCATGTGCTTTATAGCATAATCTGTCCAAAATTAATAGGGCTATAACCATGACTCAGACAGCTCTCCTCTGTTACTAAATCATATTCAAGTATCTTGCCTGCTGAAATCACAGGCACAACTAAAGCTGTTCTTTACTACAAATGCATCTAAGGTGTAAGATGTCTTATAGGTTAGAAAATCCTTAGCAGCCTCATCTACTCCAACACGAATGCCCAAAGTAAAAGAAAATCTGATATGCAGTGTTCATTCAAAGACATTCCAAAAACCCACAGGGTAAAAAGTCTGAAAACCAAAGTCTTTCCTTGATGTTATAGACACGATCAGAAAGCAAAAATGAACTGCCATTTGCACAGCAAAGGAAAACAATTTTGGGGACAGTCTCATCCCCTGTGATTCTTGCAAGTGTGCACACAGTCTGCAGAATGGAGGTCAGAGTTTTATCACCTCTCTGATGGGTATGAAGGTGCAAGCACAGAACCTGAACTGCAAACACAAACACTGGGTTGGTCCCATCTGTCTCTTACAGTAAGGGTGACCATGGTAATAGATCCATTTTTTGCAACTTTCCAACTTACTCCTTTCATGCAGAGACCTTGAAGTATTTTGGTTGGAAAAAATGGAATTGAAAGAAAAATGTTTGAGGATGACTTAATTTTTTTTTTTTTTGTAAGGAATTGAACATTTTCTGGAATAGATTCATTATGATCAAGCCCAAAAGATTTTCAAATTATTGTATTTTTAAAGAGGTTTTGCCCAGAGGTTGGGAAAAGAGGATTTCTTTGACCTAACAAAAAGCCTTGCAGGGACACACTGAACATGCTAATTCTCTGATGTAAATTAGAATAGCTTCAAAGCAATTCTAAATTCCACTTTTTCTGCAAAAGCCAGGGAAATTGTGCCTGCCAAAGGCTGCTACAAACCAGTATACTCCAAGAAGGAAGAACAGGGCAGACAGCTGACCTTTGTTCTGCATAGGGATTTGTTTTACCAATAGGCAACCTTACCAGTCCAATTAGACCAGTTGCTAGACTCTAATTTTTAACACACAGAATGCGTATAATTTAGCAATCCTGGACCTGCAGATTTGTTTTTGAAAAACACCATGATAAAGGGCTATATGGTGACTGCTTTCTTACACTGATCCATAGAACACAGTTGTTTAAAAATGTCAGATCACAGTGAAAAGGCAGCACTTCACCCCAGGCTCAGCTGCGGCTATTTCTTTATGAAAACCCCAACTGGGACTTGTGATTACGTGCAATGGCCCACAGTTCATTTCAGACTCTTGAAGAGACACTGCAATAAGCCAGAAGAAATGTTTCCAAAACATTCCCAGGGGGAAAAGCACCTGCACAGATATTACCACCAGCATTTGTTTATACAGGTTTGGACCACTTCCACAGTGTTTTATAGCAAGTCCAGAAATCAGGGTTTCTCTTAGTAATCCTTTTTAGAGGATTAGGTAATATTTTATGAAGACTGCAGCCTATACTAGGTTACCCCTGGTCTACCAATACAAAAGTAGTGACTGAGTAATGAATAGTGCACAGCCTCTGCCTGGGCTGAATTCCCACAGCAGGGATTAGATTTCAAAGTTACGAAGAAGGATCTGGGAGTTTCATCTTTCTCATATGGCCCAGAACAGCCTCAAGGAAGCTCATGGGGATAAGCCTCCAAGAGAGATGAAATTTGAACACTATTAGACCTATTGTTCTTTCTTAACTCAGGTGGGAAATATTCTTTTCCACACTCAGTCCAGTTCCCTTCACCATGCCTACCAGAGAATTGCAGCATTTCTAATCATGGTCAATGGAGAAAAAGCTCAAGTTCATAAAAACATGCCAAGCTTGAATACTTTCACAGAAAATTGTTTTTCTTTTCAAAATGCAATTTTTGAACTGTGCAAACAGCACTTACTGTAAAATATGCCCAAATGTTGCTTGCCACATCTCATATGCCTAATTCTAAATGAAAATAAAGAATACCAAGCACAAAGCAGCAGGCTGAATCCTGAGACCAGTCTGTCCTAGCAACCAGAAAACTCAGACTAAAGGCTTGTGAATATTCATTCTGGACCAGGTTCTGATTACCTTATGCATGCTGAGCAGCACCTTATTCCTCATATTACTGTCCTGAAATGGACGTATTTGTACAGTTTATATCCCGACGTACCTGTTATTTCACCTGGGCCTTATGCTACTGCTAGGAAATTATGAAAATATTTTTGGCCGGGCTTTTTTGCCATTAAAAAATGCAATTTATTGTATTGTGTTTGACTGACATCATACTTTGATCATACTTTGATACTCAAAAAAAATGCTGAGGAAAGGCTGTTCTGCAGCTGCTACTACTGGATATGACTGTCCAGATGTATTTCCTTCTGGAAAATTAAAGCCTTCAAAATTATCAAAGTTATTACCATTGTTTTGGCAGTTTGCTGAATTTCTAAGCACTAGATGTCACAAAACCCCTACTGGTTATTTTTAAACTACACTCAGGGGCAAAACACAGACTACTGTCCACCTTCAGCAGAGGTTTTCCTTAGGAAGGAAGAGGGAAAGCCTAGTGGCTGTCTTTGCCTTCAGAACAATGGCAGGAGCTCAACTCAGTGGTCTGCTGTACATTCCATGAGATGTCATCTGTTGTTGCCATCACATCCTCCCTTCCCACACTGTGCAGGATTGCATTATCTCCTGCGTGTTCTTTGACTTTTATTTCTCCTGGTGATTATCTCCTGGTAGTTCTAACTTCCTTTTGCAATAACAATGAAGAAATAATGTAGTTGCCTTGGGGAAGACAGAACAGCAGTCAGAGAGAGCAAGATGCTCAAGCACTCCATAACTGCCTCATTTTTATCTGCATTGTGCTATTACCTCATGTCATGTACAGCTTCCCATGAGGCAAAGTAGTAGAGAAAACACGCACATAATTACTTCTAATAGATTATATTTACACGATTTCTATCTTTAATAAATTAGGAAAGGTTTTGTGAAGGTCACCTCATTAATGCAGTGACACAGGACAAGCTGCCACCCCATATTAATGCAGAGTGGAACCACAGCTAATGAAATTTGCAGTTCCTGGGTGGAGGGCTCACCCAGCAAGCCCTCGTATTTTGATGCACAATGTGTTTCTGCCAACAGCACCAACTGATACCTCACTGTGGTGGTGTGTGTTTTGTTTGATTTTGCCTGACTCTTTCGCTGTTATATTTTGAGAGGGCTGTAAAGTTATACAAGTGGAGATAATGGTTTGCCCCATGTTGCCCCTGTCCCTTCCCCTTATAGTGGTTTTTGTCCAGGTTTCCCGCCACTCAGGGTGCCCATCAACCTGTTTCTCCCTCCCTTCCCCCCATTTCTCCTAAGTCATTCCCAGTTGTCCTGCCCCCCTTTATGTCAATTAAGTTTTCCCTGCCCAGCTTGTTCTCGAGGTTTCTGTGTCAGTCACCTTATCCCCTGTGTATGGTTTGTTGTGTGAATTTTCTCCCACCCCTATGTTTTCCCTATTGGTTCAG
Source organism: Peucedramus taeniatus (assembly GCA_013400575.1). Classification (NCBI taxonomy): domain Eukaryota; kingdom Metazoa; phylum Chordata; class Aves; order Passeriformes; family Fringillidae; genus Peucedramus; species Peucedramus taeniatus. Next base: position 823 of record WBNO01019597.1, on the reverse strand, counting down.
TTAAACATATCCTTATCCCTATTGTGACTACCCACTGGCTGCTGTACCCACCTCCCTGAGTCAGAGGTTTGATCAGCTCTTGCTGAGCCTTGGGTGTGTCCACTTCGTCTTGTCCCTTCAAGGAGATTAAAACTCTTTGGAATACCTTGACGGAGTGTCCGGCTCCTGGCTTTCTTTATCTCGGGACTCTGGTGGCTTTTCTCTGCAGCTGAACCCACGCAGCTGCCCTGACCCACACCGCAGCCTCAGGGGAGGTTTTGGGGCGGCCTCGTGTGGCTCCCACCGCCACAAAGGGGCGAGCCAGCCGGATTCCTGCCTCAGGGCGGCGAGGAGAGGCCGCGCCTCGCCATGGATCAACTCAAGCCTCTAAGGAAGAGATTTGGCACAGAACACAAAAAATCACAAGTGTCTCTTCAAAAAGGCTTCTTTTTAAAAATGGTCTCTAAAAAGTCTGATAGAAATTCCCACATGATGGCACTTCATTTTTCTTATGATAACCATTAAGAAGTATCCAGAGTTAATGTGGAAAATTTGGCCAAAGTTGTGGGTAAACAGAATCTAGGAAACAAGTGCTACTTTAAGAATCTGACCTTCAATCCTTAATGAAAAGTTCAGAAACTAAAAATTGAAAATATATGTCTTTACTTTCAGGAACCACCACTTGAAAAAATTTCCTCTGAATTGTTTTTAAAACTTATTTCTTAGTTGCTTTACATGGAGAAAATGGTTCATTTTCTCTGAAGTCTTTGAAAATAACAGCTTAAGCCGCTCTGCAAGAAGTACAAAGTCACTCAATTCTTAGAATTTAACACTCATTATAAAA
>WBNO01019595.1:63443-150219 GCA_013400575.1 Peucedramus taeniatus | reverse complement strand
TGATAAACATGCTGCACTTCAGGCCTTGATACCAAACTGAAGACCTTAGCCTCTGCCCTGAAAATCAGTTGTTTGTGTTGAATATTCAAAATTATCCATTTATTCTTGCTTCTAAGAAATGCTTCATGTACTAATTATTTTCAGTGATTTGTTTTTCTTGCTGTTCACTATTATTAGTTTTTTTTTTTGTTGTTGTTGTTTTGTTTGTTTGTTTTGTTTTGTTTTGTTTTTTTTCTAGCCAGCCAGCTTTACCTCATTCCAACAGTAGCAATGAGCTCTCTGCAGCTGCTACTCTTCCTCTGATCATCCGGGAGAGGGACACAGAGTACCAGCTAAACAGAATTGTCCTGTTTGACAGGCTGTTGAAGGTATGGAGTCCTTGTGATGCTGCATAATTGGATTTGGTCTGCTAATTGGAAGATTTTGAAAGACCAAGTAATTGTAAAAGGAAGCAGAGGTACAAGAGACCACAGTAGGAAAGGGGGAAGAAAAAAACCCTTCAGAAGTATAAGATTGAAAATAAAAATAGAACAAATCATTCTCAGTACTGGTGAATATAAAAGTAGATTTTAAAGTATCCACAGAGAAATAGAGTTGCTGCTAATACTGGCTATTTACTGATGAAAGTAATTTTACATCCTTTATTTCATAACAGACTAAACTATTATAGGTATAAATATGACTGTAACATTTTTGCATTTCCAAGCAGTAAAATATTGGAAAACATGGCAGTGCAGTGCCATGTTATAAATGTGAGATTTATACTGGGTAAAGGAATAGCAGGCCCTAATTTACATATATGCAGAAAGATACATTCCTGTTTAAAAATGAGAGAGCTGATGCACATTATCAAGGATAAACTAGAAATGTATAATAAATTCAAGATGGATAATTTTGAAAGGAAAGATATAATGAAGAAAAAATTCATAGTACAAATTTGGATTAGTAGATCTATCCAGTATATATCAAAGCACATGAATGCATTTATGAGAAAGAGCAGATATTTTAGCATCAAACAGTAGTGCTTTATTCAAGCCTTCCAGTTGGGAATTAAATTCACTTTTTGTGACACTTGTATTCACTGTTTTCATTTGGGGAAAGACTGTCCCAGGTTTGGGATTTGAATTGTTTCAGTTACATGATAACAATTTTTTGGTGATCTCTTAATTTGAGTTCAGTTTTTTGGGTTAATCTCTTCTCTCTGAAGGCCTACCCATACAAGAAAAACCAAATTTGGAAAGAAGCCAGGATTGACATCCCTCCCCTTCTAAGAGGCATAACCTGGGCTGCTTTGTTGGGTGTTGAGGTAAGGGTATTCAGAGAAGTTCCAGTACTGGCTGGGGATGGAGGGCATTAGGAATGGGGTTGACAAGGAAGCTGGAATGGGTTTAAAATTTTGCCATGTAATTTACTCGAATTTCAAACAAAATGAGTCATGAAATTGTGCAAATAAAGATGATGTTCTGACAAACTTGCTTCTTTTCTGTAGGATTATTTGATTTCAGAAAGTGTATGTGAACTTGACTGCCTTTAGCTTTGATTGTTATTTTCAGTGGAAAATAATACTCAAACATTTGGTAGTTAACCAGGGGGTTTTTGTTTAGATTTTTAATATTTTGACAAATGCAGTTGACAGTCCTTCTGCTTCAGTCAACAGTAGTTGGACAAAACAGGAGAAAACATACGAAATGTATTTTTTTCACCTACCAATCAATACACTTCTTAGAAAGAATGGAGAATAAATCAATCAAATACAGTCCTTTGGGACAATGGAATGTCCCAGAAATGAGGGCTCCTCACAGAGTTGCTGGACTACCCTGCTTTTGGATTTACCTTGCTTGAAATCCTGCAGCAGCAGATCATAAAGATTTTTAGAGATAACACATCCTAGGTTATTCAGAAGATCTAGCTTAGGATGTGATCTTCTGAGTACTGTATAGTATAATCAACAAAAAAGCTGTGAAGGTGGAGAAAAACTGCTGGTCAGGCTTGTAGCCTGAGTCTTAGGAAATGAGTCAATTCTCATGCTTCAGCAACTTGCCATCTATACAATATGGGTGTTTTCCTGTCCCATAACATTAAAATCGACTTGTTAGTATTCCTGCCTTGGGATTTATGCACAGACAGGCTACTTAAGTCAATTTGGCAGTATCAATTAACAGGCAGCTGGATTCAGTGTCTTTGGAGATGATGCTGAAAGCCACTTGCCGGTGGCTGAGGTAAGCACTGTATTTAAACTGAGAGCACCTCTTGACTTGAAAATGGGAAACTACAAAATACATAGCTTTCTGCATAAACAATTTAAAATCACTGAAGATCATGCTGAGGGGATTTATGGGAAGGTCTGTATGTCTTGAGTTAGTAACAGAATAAAGATGGTTTTGTTGGAATTAAGCTGTCAGAATCTTCTGTTCTTATGTTAACTAAAGTTCCTAACAGAAGCAGTCAACTTCTGCATATCACCATGTACATTGTCATATGCACTTATGTTGGCGAGAGCTTTCTAAATTCAGATATTCTTCTTCCACATTTAGGGTGCCATAGAAGCAAAATATGATGCCATTGATAAAGACACACCGATTCCTACAGACAGACAAGTAAGACTTACGGTGTTACCAAATATTGTCCCTTGAAGATCTTCCCACCCATCACTTGCCTGTTACAGCACACCTGGTGGATAACAACAGTATTGTTCCCCTTGCCCTCCAGCCTTACACTGTAGCAAGAATCTTTCAAAACAGATCGAAACAAGTACTTTACTTACAACATGGGGAAGCTGAAATCCCTTTTTACTTTATAATCACTGTTACTGTAGCAGCAGCAGTGTAGTGAACAATATTAACGATTTATTGTTAAAGATCCTGTGTTTACCCAATGCTTGTTGTGCCTGTTGGACCTTATAGCAATAATGCTGAGTACCTTGAGGTCCTGTAACGTGAGCTATACTTCACAGAAATGGGGGTTTGAGCAATTTGGTTCTCCAAGAAGAGAATGTTCTCAAATGTTCTATTACCAGACATAAAAAGACATTACAAAGAACAACTCTTCCTTTCAGCTGGGTGAAGAAAAATTTTCCATCAAATTGGTTGCAACACTGAGAACTCTGCTTTGGTTACCTTTAAGAGCAAATCAATACTACCACCTAAAATGAGTGCAGAAGTAAAAAAACCTGGAACTGTTGTCTGTTTTCTGCCTTTTTCAAGGGCTAGAACCCTTTAAAAAATATGAGTGCAGAAAAGGAGAAAAAAAAAATCTCTAATTTTAAACTCTGACAGGTCTGTTAAGTTCCCTGTCAGTTTTGGTTTTGAGAGTGATGGAGAAAGCAGATCATGTATGATGGTGGTCTGACCTACATATTTTGGCTGACTTCTACCTGTAGTGTTGCAAGATTGCTGTAGTGCTGCCCCACTCATCCCAAATTCTCTGTGTGCTTGGCTGTGCTGCAGATTGAAGTTGATATTCCTCGTTGCCATCAATATGATGAACTGCTGTCATCACCAGAGGGTCATGCAAAGTTCAGACGTGTATTGAAGGCCTGGGTTGTTTCCCATCCTAATTTGGTGTACTGGCAAGGTTAGTTTGGCTGGTTGGCAAGGGCAGATAATTGAATGGAAAGCTTTGACTTAAAGGTACCTCCTGCTTTTCACCCCCACAATATAAGCCCTTTTTTGGGTGCTTTCCTTTCTGTTTCCTTTGAAGAATGAATCTGTGGGTTATTGCAAATTTAAATCCTAATAACTTATATTTAATTTGTAATAAAAAATTGTCCCACTCTTTGTTATATATTCAGTCTTCATAAGTTTCAGTCACTTTATTTTAAAAAGAAAAGTCTGTTGCTTGCTATTAAGCTCCAAGATAATACTGCAAAAGTTACTGAGTTCTTGGAACAGTAATTGGCATTTCTTGGATGCCTTGGCAGAATAATCAATTTGGCATAATAGCTGAACAGTTTGAAATCCTTGCTGTTTTCATGCATATATTTCACAGTTGTTCTCACCATTACTTGTGGGGGCCTGATAATGCAGAACCAGTATCTAGTGTGCACATTTTCATTAGAAATTAATGTCTTTATCTTGTGCATTAAAATAAATGAGCTCTCTGTGCTGTTTCTTCATGGCTCTTCTCTCTTTAGGTCTTGACTCTCTTTGTGCACCGTTTCTGTACCTGAATTTTAACAATGAAGGTGAGTACCTTTTTCTGCAGTGAGCAGAGAAAAGCACAGTCTCTCATCTGTATCTAAATGCAGACAGATATGTGAATCCACTTAGAGATGGAAAGTTTCTGTATCTACAAAGGAATTTTAAAGCTCTTGTTGCCACAGGTCAAAAGAAATGATTGGAGTTTTGAAAACTGCATGTGGTGTACTGCTCTTCAAGCAGGGGTTCAAGTACTGTTTATTGCCAAGTGCAATAATGATATATAATAAAAAGCACAAATAATCTTGACTAGAAAAAGGAATAAATGCTGCTGTAGCACTTGTATTTTTCAGTAAAGCTGTAGTTCAGCCTTGCTTAAGGTGAATGTCTTCTTTGATAACACAAGTGTTAAACTGTCAGACCAGCTTTGTTCAGAAAAGCTGATGGTAGTTTTAAATGCCTGAAAGTTTCAGATCAGCTTTAGATACATGAACTTTATCTCCTTAGAATGTGATTTGTTCATAACAGGTGTAGTCCAAGCTTTTATTGTCTTGTACTTGGTTTTCATTATATAAGGTCTCTGTGTGGGAAAACTAGTTTTTTAGGACAATAATTCCTATTATACCTACTGTGCATGCAATAATTTTTGTGTACAGTTTGATTTAAGTATTTATGCTTATTATCTGGTTAATAATGAACTTTTTTAGGCGTAATTAATTCTGCCTCTGTCATTGCATCTGTTTTTTAATTCTTTCAGCTCTGGCATATGCCTGCATGTCTGCTTTTATTCCAAAGTATTTGTATAACTTCTTTCTGAAGGATAATTCTCATGTTATTCAAGGTAAGTCGGTCCCTTTATTTGGTGTAGTTCTAAGAGAAGTAGAATTGTTTCTGGATATGTAAATACACTTTTTCAAGCGGTGGCAAAATTGGGATGCAGTTAAAATCATGTGACTGTGCAAGAAAATTTGGAACAAAATAATTGGTTAAGGATTCAGACAGGAGAAAAAAATCCAAATGTGCACACACTCAGAAGTGTTCTATGTAATATCCAAGGTAAGAGTCAGTGCATCCTGCAAAGTTGTGAAGGCAGTAAATAGTCTTCCGAGTGTTACATTGTAAAGGCTTACCCTTCAGGTGATCAAAGTCATCCTGTTAGAGGAGCTGCTGGACAATAAGGGAAAATGAAGAGGAACAGTACAAACTAGGGGTTCTTCAGAAAATGAATGTTACGGTATTCAGGAAAATAGGGATTCAAGGGGAATTTTTTATTGAGCAGATGATTTTATTCAATACAGGATAGGAGTTGGAAAACCCTGAGGAATAATGTTCCATAGTTCAGCTTTCAACAAGTATTTAGGTAACTTAAATAGCTAGGAATGTCTGTTCTAATTGGAAATTAATTTTAAATTTCATGGAAATATGATTAGTCTCCACCTAGAAAGTCACCTTGGCACAGTCTGTGTTGGGAAGATAATTTGTCTTCCAGACAGTCTTTAAAAAACAAAAGAAGCTGTTTCAAAAGCCATTAGTAATTAAAAGAAACAGGTGGTAATTAATGTTTTTAATTGCAAGCAGTTATGAATGTTTGTTGAATACTGAGTATCACCATGGCTTGCTGTCCTTGTATTTCTTTTAAATAAATTCTTTTGTATATTTCTTATGAAACTTGTCAGCTTTAAAGTGTCTGTCATTTTTGTCTTCAAGGAAGGTAATTAAAAACTGATCAACAAAACTTTAAAAGCATTTACATATTAGGTAATTGGAAGAGAGCTAAACTAAGGTGAGAATGCCAGGGTTAGGAGAGTTTGTGTATGGAAGACAATGGGTAAGAGGTGTTACAAACTGAATAAAATAATAGGAAAAATTATTCTAGAGAACATGTTCGCATCCTTTTATGTGTAAAGAAAGGTTGCTTACAGTAGAGGTCTAAAGGTGAAAAGAATAAATATGTTTCTCTGGAGACAACTACTTTAGACTTCAAGATTAATAGCTTGGCAAAGACTTTTCTCAAGAGGTTATACTGTTCCATAAAATGATACTTCTGCTCTCTAGGGTTTCATGATGTTATTCCTAAGGAGCTTTGCAAAAATATGTATCAGCCTGTTAGAAATACAGGTCAGTAGGATTCTGTGAACCAAAGTAATGTAGGCATTCCTGAGTTCCTGTTCTACATGTGACATCATCAAGGACTCAGGAAGATTGGACCCTTTAGGGTTCTTTCAGTATTCTAATTAATCCTTTCTATGCTTGTATGTCAAAAAACAATGTATAAATAAAGGTTTGAAGGATGTTGTGTAATTTCCCTGCCTTTTTAAGGTAGATGAAAGGGTTAAGAATGTGTCATTTAACTGCCCACTGCAATTTTAGCTGCTTTGTGTCTTCTGTGTAGATAAAAACTGTGTGGAGCATTGGGATGCCAGCATGTTCTGGAAGCAGAGTTTGCCTTCTCTGTCTGTTGCTCCCCTGTTCTCTAGCTGTCCATGCCCTAATTGCTCTGTTCTTGGGAAAGTAGAGGAAAAGGAATTACCATCTGTAACAAAATTGCAATTATTGCCTCTTCAGCCTTCTTCTAACAGAGTATGTGACAATGTGGACAAAACTGGGAGAGAGGCAGAACAGAGAGAAATCTGTCACTGTCCTGTGTTCTGTTGTCTGCTTCTCTTCCAGTTAAAAGCAAGTATTATTTAGACAACTTAATGAAATTGTACCTATCAACCTCATAGGCCAGGCTGAAGATGTAATAAATTTTATCTTTTATAGTGAGTATTTCTCCTTGCTGTTTACTAGATAGTCTTTAACTTTGCATGTCAAGCATACATCACAACCTAAGCGTGTACCAAGTTAAACCATTGTTAAAAATTCAAATTGAGAAGAACTTCAAAAAAATTAAATGTTTCTTCCTCTGTATTGAATCTAATGGTAAAAAGGAGTACAGCAGTGGTATTCACTTGCTGTTTTATTGTAGGTTTAAAATGAGTGGCTTTCCTACAGCTCTGTTGTGAGCTAGCAGCATGTGATGGCTTGTGGTTTTGACAACAGTCTTGGATTTGTCATTTCAGAGTACCTGACAGTGTTTTCCCAGATGATTGCATTCCATGATCCAGAGCTGAGTAACCACCTCAATGAAATTGGGTTTATTCCAGATGTAAGTGCTCAGGGTCCTTATAAGTATTATCCAAAGAAGTTAAAAAATTGAAAATAGGGAAACTGGGATGAGATATCTTTCCAAACTGCTTCAGTAGCACTTTGACAAAAGTGAAACTTCCATATTAATAGACCTTCCTGAATATGCTGATAGAGTTTTGATTCTTGTTTAAAGTGCTTTAGTCCTTTCTGTTCTGCTGGGATGGTAAATACAATAAAAATACTGCTAGCCAGTTATTATAACTTAGATTCGTCTTAAAAGCTGTATATACATTTATTTTTGAAATGTGGGTTAATATACAAAAAATTAGTGTACCCATAAAGTGCTAATAGCAAAATTACTGCAGCTAATTGAATGCTGTTAATTAGCACAAATGACACATTATTTTGCAAGTAACAGAAAAAGCCTGTGGTCATCAATCTTGCAGATATGTCAGACCTTGGAAAGTGCTAAGCAGTCATTTGCTGGAGTGTGTCTCAAATATGGGAGAAGTGCATAACATAGACTCAAGTTTTATGCTTCCATTGGAAAAAAAATCTCTAAGATGAAGGAAAATGAAAACTGAGAACACAGCCAAAATATAGTAGAGAGGGTGGGCTTTGTTGGAAAAAGCAAAACAAGGCCTTCTTTAGAGCCTCACTTCTAGCTATCACTGTAAATAGTAAAGCTTTCTTCCATCTTTTAAAGAGGTGTGTATAGTCAAGAAAGCCAAAATAAAAATGTTTATCTGCCTACAAATACTGATGTTTCTGAAAAGTAGATTTAGGCAAGGCTGTAGAGATAACCTTAATCGATACAGTCTATATCATTCTATATTTGGCATTTAAAAATTTGGTAATTACCAGTTGGTCATAGGAACAGATGATGACTGAGAGGTCAAAATAGAAGAAGATAACTGATGTCAAGAGATGTTGATGTAGAAATGCAAATTTCATAAGTAAGAAATTGATATGCATTGCTTCTATAAGCAGTGCAAAGTTTAGTTTATCAGAAAAGCCTTTTGCTTATTAGGAAATATTTTAAGTTCAAGCAGCAAGACCAAGCCTCTGAAAGTCCTTTGTTTTACACCATTCCTGAAAGAATTTGTGGGAGTTTGGGACTGGCAGATACTCATTATGACTGTTTACAATATTGTAATAGAAAAGAGTATATATTTTCATTTGTAGAGGGTGTTTTTAATGTAATAATGTTGTTTGACTGATAGAAATTTAGTATACAGTGGTGTTAAAATGAGCAGAAGAGAAAGCCAGTGTGTTGCCCTATAAAGAGAGGAGTTTGAGAAAGCCACATGTATTTCAGATGCCACTCATTTGAAGAGGACAGGTGGGAGGAAGATGAAAGTAGGAGAAAGAGGAGTATTCATCTGTAGGAAGCCTAAATATTTGGATAGATGAAGTGCAAGGGTTAACAGCAATGTTTAATTTCCTGAGGGAGAATCAATTTTGCAGCATCACTATATAAGTGCATTTAATGCTTATTTTTTAAAAGCTGCAGATGACCAAAACAGTTCTCCTGTGTATTTTGTCCAGGATGTTAGTTCCCACCAAAGAGTAAGAGATGTAATTTCCCTGACCACCTTACAGGTCCTTGTGTGGGCTATGCCAGAGCTTTGTGGCAAGCCATCTTGGGTCTTATCTGATATTTCAGCAGCTCCTTGTGTCTGCCTATACAGTTATAATTCTCCACTGAAGACTTCCAAGGTACAAGTCAGATGGAATAGTTTGAAATCACATCTTGCTGTATTTTCGTTTCTGTTGTGCTAGTCATTGGACAGTACATAGTCATACATGAACCTTGTCTCTTAAATCTGATAATCTATAGATGAATAGGTAATACAGTAAACAATTGCAAAAGAGGAATATTTTTTTAAAACTCTTGCATTGAATAAAAATGCAAGTTCTAAAATTAACACTAACCTCTGAAGAGAGTTTGTCCTTTCTGAATTATCTGTCAGGGTTTTGGGGGTTTTTTTAGTAAGTAAAAGTTGTTCTGCCTTTTAGATTAGTCAGAGAGGTGATTTTTTTGTGACTGTAACAAGGCAGCATAGGATCCATCAAGGTGAAGGATATGCACTGTAGTAATGAGATCTGAACCAGAGTTTCGTGCTTGAGTACTAATCCTATCAAAGTAAACCCTGATTAATCTTTCATCATTGAATCGCGGGCTCAGCTGCAGGGAAGATTGTGTTCCTGGCACCCTTCTCATTTGCTTCAGGTCACGTAGCTCTCAGAATATTGAACACTGCTGAAGCTTGAGTCATTGTGAATATTATTAGCTGATGTGGTGCCTGGATTAAGCACCTTGCTGTGGTTATGTGATTTGCATATAAATAGAGGGATAATATATACAGTGAATCTTACAGTTCTTCTTTGCTCGCTCTCCCGAAGTTTATACTCTTCCCCACCCTATATAATGCTGTATAACACATTCCTTATTTTACTGACTAATGCTGACCCTAAACAGCAGACCATGTCAAAGGAGAAAATGAAGGAAAACAAAGAAGTGTACAATGTTGCTGAAAGTGCAGCAATTGCCATAAATTACTCTAAAGCACTTTCAGCTAGGAATTACGGAAGGTAGACACAGCTGTCATCTATCCACTAACATAGAAGGCAAATTGATTGCAGTTCCTTCATGTCATTGTGCTGAAGCTGCTGGCACAAGTAGATACCTTAGCTTGGTTTTGGTGATATGCACGAGGTGTCAGTAATAGGGCTTCATCTTAAAAATCCTGCCCTTGAAGTACTTTCTCTGTCCTGTTACACAATTACCTGAAGATGAATCTGGAGGAGAAGTTTCTTGCTGATATTTTTATCTTGTGAAGAAAGTGATCTATCTTGAAATTTTGTTTGTGTAGGTATATATAGGTGGGTAGAATCTAATATTAAAAATGTGATTCAATTTGCCTTATCTTTTGCACCTTCCTGTAACCTTTAAATATATGATTGTCTAGGTACCATATAGGATCAAAGCTAAGTATGTGTCTGTATCTCAAATGTGGAGCAGGAAGGTGAAAGATCAGGAGTTTGTAGAATAGGCAATTTCCTTTGGAAGAGTCCTACAAGGCTCATGTAGTCCAACTGCCTAACCACCTTAGGGCTGGCTTAAAGTGTGCTCTTAAGGGCATTCTCCAAATGTTTCTATAACACTGACAACCTTGGGGCATCAACCACCTCTCTAGGAAGCTTCTTCCAGTGTTTCTACCTTCTTGGTAAAGAAAGGCTTCCTAATGCCCAGTCTAAATCTCCCCTGGTGCAGCTTTGAGCTATTCAAACATCTCCTGTCATTGGATCCAGGGAGCTCAGCATTTCCCTCTCCACCTCTCCCCCCTCAAGAACCTGTAGAAAGCAAAAAAATAGTTTTTATTTACAACTGAAAATTAAAGCAAAAAGCAGCAGTTGGGACAGTTGTTAGAACAACTCAGCAAAATAAAATTCTGCTTATTATTGGACAACATTGTTTCACACATACATCAAACAGGAAAAAAATGAAACAGGCATTTAATAGCAGAAAAAAACCCTCAAACCTCTTTATCTTTGGATTTGGCACCTCATATAAACTGCAATATATGGTACAGCTAAAGTATATACAGAAGAAAGAGTTATACTTTTTCTGTGTAACTTACTATTTTCCTCTGATTTTAACAAATATAATGATTTAAGACAAGGAGGTGTTTGTAAGCCTGAAAAGGTTATGGATGCTATTATTAAGCAAGGAAAGGAAAGGCAGAACGTGGGTGGCATTACTCCCTGATGCAAAACAAAATTATAGTTATGGCACTGCTCCTCTCAAGGTCTCTCTAAAAAACGATGTGTTGGTTTTACAGTCTCTTTTTTAATGTGGCTTATTCTCAGGCTGTTTAGATGCTGCTTTGGTTACACATTAGGTGTACTTCCGAGCTCCGGAGAGGTAAGTGTCGGGTAAAACCAGAACCCCCTTAGGTTTCAGGGTTCAGCACTGAAGGGTTGAAATCCTCTTTTCCCGGAGCTCGTTATTCCGAAGGCGCGGCGCGCTGCTGTTGCGGGCGGCGGCCGCTGGAGGGCACCCTTCCCTAGCGCTGTGTGCGGTCCTGGTCCCGAGCGCATCCCCAATTCTGTCCCGGGTCAGAGCAGCTCCTCTTTCCCTTTCGCTGCCGTCCGGGAGTAATGCCACCTGCCTTGTGCCTTCCCGTTCCTTGCTTGCTAATAGCATCGATAACCTCTTCAGGCTCACCAACACCTCTTTGTCTTAAAGCATTATTTTTGTTAAAGTCGGAGGAGAAACTCCCTCAATAAAAGCTCGCCTGACACCTTCTGCTTAAATTGTTTGACCTACTTTTCGTGTCACTCCCGATAGGCTGGGGGGGTGGTTTAGAGCAAAGCAGTGATTTTCCTTGTGATTACCTTTTAATAATCTTCAAAGCTTCACATTTCATGTGTTTTCTTGTTTATTTACGTGTAAATGCATGCATGATAGAGGTGTTTGTGAAATTAGGAGAAAATAAGGATCTGCTTTCGTAAAACATTTTAATCATATATATGAAAAGGAGGAAATAATTGCTTTTAAATACCAAGGAAATAATGTGGTTTACATAATATGTACCTCCAAGCAAAGAGGAGCCTCAGGACACTAGGCTTGTTTTCTTACTGCATGGGAAGCAAGATATTGCATATAAACAAGCAGATAAACAGGTATTAGCTAATCACAACCACTGTTGGGGATATTTGAGGGAACAGGAAATGTTATTATTGCTAGAATGCCATCTATTTAAAACGTGACATAGATATAGTCAGGGAAATAGTATGATTGTATTATAAGATTAATATGGTGACAGAAATTGATTTGGTTTGGATTTTGAATGCTTAAAATCAATTGGTGGGCTGGAGGTCAAGCTTCATAAAAGCCTGCTGGATATTAAAAGTGGTGAACAGGTCATTGAACCTTCCTTGCTTATTCTCAGGTATGGTTCAGATCTCAGATGTTCAGATGAAGGCATAGGAATATAATTTAGAGCTATGCTAAGGTTTTCAGCAAATGTGTACATCACTTAGTCAGAGCCATAATCCAGTTCAGAGTTTATGGAATAAGAAGTAACTTATTAACATAATATCAATTATGTTTTCTGCTCCTCATTTGTTTACTTCCAGCAAAAGCTCAGTAGGAGGATTAATTTGCACTTTTTGCGAGTTAAAAAGTAATATATTAAGCTTTATGTTTAACTGTAAATCTTCATAGCACATGAGCTATGCAGCTGAGTAAAATTTAACAATGATCGTCTCACTCTTGCATTCCTAATTTATGGAAACTTTCTGCACAGTTTGATGTTTCAAGAAAATAGATTCTCTTGCCTTTTCCTTGCTAAAGGCTTCATTGAAAAAATCAGAAGTTCTTCAGGTGTCATAGATGCTTAGCTCTTTCTCTGTATGATGGCATGAGTATGGAAGTTTGCAGACATTAGAGGTATTCTGTAGCTTTTGCAGCAGCACAAGTCTCATAGGGGTGTAAGTGCTGAAGCAGGACACCTTTGGGTGACACTGCCCCAAAATGGTCACAGTAAAACTACAGAAATGCTTGGGTGTTAGTGAGCATTTACTGAGAGTGAGACTGTCTTTAATGTCTTCACTGGCAAGTATGCATTTTAATATATGCCAGCATAGCAGAAAAAGGATGAGGTGGTTATTTTTTCTCTTGAAAATCATGATTTGAACTTTTAGTTATTCCTGTTAAACTGTTTTTTTCCACAGTCAAAAAGATGTATTAAATTAAGTTGGTTTATGCTTTTTCAGGCATCCTTGGCAAATTTTTGCTTATATTATTGAGAATTGCAACAGTTTAGTAGAGCAGGTTTTTGAGTTCTTTGAGACTTTGGAGTTTATATCTTGCAAACCAGTCTAGTAAGGGTGGTGATTGTTTTGGTTTTTTTTTTTTATTGTTTTCAATACAGTGTCACAAACTAATACTTTGAAAAATTTGAGGATGAAAAAAGTTTCTGAGGGGCTAAGAGTTGAGTGATAGAAGATCTGCCACTGCAGTTATTTTCCTTTCTAAATGAATTCAGGCAAAATAGGCAATTTTTAATGTAAAAAGTTGATGAGACAACTTGAGTTCTCAAAATTTTTTTTTGTCTTCTTCCCCTCATCACCACCTTTCACAGCTTTATGCAATTCCTTGGTTTCTTACAATGTTTACACGTGAGTATGCTTTTTTTTCTCCTCTGATTAAATGTTCTTACATTTCTTAAGCTTAATTTTTCTCACTTTTCCAGCTAAAGCCTTTCTTAATTGGTATGATAGGTCATTTAGTAGGATGCTTATAATTTGCAAGGATGTGTTGTAGAAAATTCAACAGTGGAAAATTCAGCATTGCCTGTAATTTACTTTCTGCCCTGATTTGGTAATAGTTAGTATTTCTCCTGAGTTTTTCAGTTGTTGCTATTGTTAGATTATTACATACTTATTATGTTGTCATTGTTATAATTATCTGGATTATTTTACACATGCAGTATTTAGGGTGTATTCAGAAGAAGCTGTTATCTACTGGAAAAAGATGTAATAATAGTTAAAAAGCAAAACCAAACCACACCACCATCCCCTGACATCACTCAAATAATGTAAGAAAGAGAGTGACTTCATTTTTGAAGATAATTGTATTTTTGTTGCATATTGACACACTGTTATTCTGGTAGCAGTAGTTTACTGTATTTGTGCATGTATATTAGGGAAAAAAAAGAGCTTTCTAATTTGGTGAGTTTTAATTAAGAGAAAAAATTAATAAATCAAATCTAGAAAGCAATTTAAAAACTTATTTTCTCAAAAACCTTTGATTTTTTTCTATGTCATATCAACATTGGCAGATGTTGAATTTAAATTTTTAAAAAAGTGGAAAAATTAAAAATAGCATATTTTAAGAGAGCCACCTTCAGCTTTATATATAAAATCTTGCTATTTTTAGTAGGGCTTTTTCCTTGTCTTTTTTTTATTCTGCCAATTTTTTCTTTATTCTGTTCATTTTTTGGTCTAATTGTAAGTAGTTGATCTTATTGATTTGCTCATTAATGTCATCTTATTGTGAAAAACTGATATGCATGCCTTAATACATAGTTGTACTGTACTAAAAGAAAGATAAATTGCCTAATTCTTGACATACTTGAAATGTGAGAACCCACCTGCTTTTCTTAAGAAAAGAAGATTGTTATTTACGGAATAATCAAACTGTATATGAACACAAACATGATCCTAAACAGGTTGAGTCCTCTTTGCTCCCAAATAAAAAAGAAATCACTCATGATGGGAGAGGAAAGAAGTACATAGGCAGCTCATTAACCCTGTTATGGTGTGTATATGCTTACAGAGTTTTATTTATTGTGTTTATTCATTATGCAGATGTCTTTCCTTTGCATAAAATTTTTCACTTGTGGGATACATTACTGCTTGGAAATTCCTCCTTCCCATTCTGTATTGGAGTTGCCATACTTCAACAGCTGAGGGATCGTCTTCTGGCTAATGGATTCAATGAGTGCATTCTCCTTTTTTCAGACTTGCCAGGTACTGAAAATACCTTCCTTTTTTCTCTGTCTTCTCCAGTGCATTTCTAAATATGTGCTTAGAAATCATGGTAGATTTGTGCAAACTCACTGCCAGAGTGTGTGGATCTTAACTACAGTTTCTTGTAATTACTTGAAGTCTTTTTGCTGTCATCAGCAGGAATGAAGTAGGATTGTTATTTTCAGGTGAAGATTGGAGTATTTTGTTGTAAAATTTGGAACTGTTTAAACTAATTCAGAAGCAGCTGTTCATAGTCATGCCACATACAGACACAATCAGTTTATATGAATTTTTAAATAAATTGAGTACAATTCTGAATAGTCCTTTTCCTCTTTGGTGCTGGTATTAGCCTGTTTTCCTTTCAAACATAATTAAACTTGTAATGTGGAAGTAATTAATGTAAAAGGGAAAGCAGTATAGGAAGCCATTGGAATTACTCTGTTAAATTTCCATTTGAAATTTAAAGCTTTCAGAATAACTTTCAAAATTGTATCAGAGTCTGCATGATCATTGTGCAGACATTGTGTCTTTGCTCACTGGGAGGTGATTAACCTATCCATACAAATTGGTATCTTACAAAAATACATTGCAGTTAACCATGAAGTTTGGATATTCCTTCTGAGCAAGTGCCTAGCAAGAAAGTAGAATGCATTTGAACTGAGTAAGCCATGTCACCTGAAAGGTGTGCTTTAGTTTGTAGTGACACAAGTAGGAAGGCTGGTGCACTTGGAACATGCTTATGTTCTTGTATTAATTCCCTCTCTCCTGCTCAGGATGTTACTAATGTAATGCAGGTCTTAGGTAAGAGGTTGGCACTGTTTTACATGTGTGGCTTTTCTTTAGATTACTCTAACTTCGGGGTAATTCCTGAGCTAATTATGGATTTAGTGAGCTCTATTTGAACACCCATGTGTGCAATTCAGTAATTCATAATTCATTTAAATAGAAGTTCTTCTTCAGAAGAACTGAAGGAGAGAATGAAGTTTGGAGGAGAATTTAAAAGGTCTTCTTAAGTGTTGCAATTTCCACAACTGCAGTTTACAGAGGTTAGCAGTGGTCTAGGATATGTTACCAAGCAGATGAGGCTGAGTTCACAGTTGCTTAAGTCAGTGCGTTATCATAAATTAAGCTCTGTGATTTCTTTAAATACTGTTTCACAAGTTGTCTCCCACTGTAAACCCTTCTATATGGGTCTGGATTTCAAAATTTCTCTCCTACTTATTACTTTGGATTTGAAACTGGACTATGAATTTGCTACTGTATTTTTAAATTTATAAGAAATTTAATTAGGCCATTCCTTGTAGTGTAGAATTTTAAATTTCAATATGTATGTTTAGTAATTTCAAATGTCCATGGTAAATTTAAGGGAATATCTACAGATGGCTGAAATGTGAGTGCTAAACTAAAAGATTGATTCTCTCCCCGCCCTCTCTCCCCCTGTGTTAGCTGTATGTCCTAGTTAAGTACAGATCCATTAATATTTAACTTATTTTCTTGCCTAAGGTAATTTCTCCATATTTTTCTTTTTCTTGAAGGGTGCTAAATTATAGATTCCAATTTATCTTAAATGAGCTGATTTACTGACAGTGGAAATATTTTATGCTGAGGTCAGGTATAAGAACACATTAGTTCTTGTAATACATATGTGTTCATATAATAAAACTATATCACTAAAATCTATAGTGATATAACATACATGCATTCCACTGGTTTTAGGTGATGACAACTTTGCTGATACTCTGATAGGAATACAGTTTTCTGAAAAGTTGGAATTTTTTCTTAAGTTGGTGATGTCTGTGATATTTAGGATGTCGACAGTGGCACAATTGAATATTTTGAGATTAATCTAAAGCATCCATAAAATACTGCTAGTAAAACTACTAAGGGAAAAAAGAATAAGGTGAAAGACAATCCTAGTGTGTCTTAAATGTTGTTGGTCTAGCTTAATCAGTAACTATTTCAACATATAATTCTCATAGTCTTGTGCCTTTTCTTTCTGACCTGAGCCTTATTTCTGATTAAAAACTATTGACTCATTATGCATTTTGTCACCTGTGTCTTCTAAACAAGACATCTGTTATTTTGGTTACGATAAGTTGTGTGCCAAGGCTGACAATTTTCTGAAAGTAATTTACAAATAACCTTCATCTGAAAATATCTCACTCCCAGGAAGAGATTATGTTGTTCAAAACATCTGCGATAATTTTAAACTAAAATCAATTGTTGCTCAACAGTCTGAAACTCCTGTGATTTTTAAGCTTTGTTTCAGGCTGCCAGTGAAAGCAACTTTCTTTCCAGACTGATAGAGGTATTTTACTGCAATCTTGAAACTTTGTGGAACACTTTTAAGATTTCTTGTTTTTAGAAAACAAAAACCCCACTGCCTAATTTCCAGTGCACTGTATATAACACAATTGGAATTATTGTTTTAAAATAATAGTGATGTGAGGAAAACGAAGGGGCATTGTATCAGCATTGATTACTTGGCTCTGAAAATCCTTTCCAATACTTGTCTCAAAGCTTTGGCCATATTTTATTTATAAAGCCATTACAATTGAGCAGTACTTCCTATTTTTGGAAGCTCTGTTGGAAATTTTAATTTATTTTTATGTTGTTCAAACAATGTCCTGGCGGATTAGGAAATTTATTTGAAATTTTTGACAAAATAATTGCCTAATTAAGAATACTTGAAAATCCTTTAGCAACAAATATCCGATTTCATTCCTTATGGAGCTGTATGAAGGGGGCATATAAGCAACTGATAAGTAGAATTAAATAGAATTAGGTTGTTTAGGAAATTACTACTCCAGAGTGCTGAGGATTTTAAATTTAAATTCTCTCATATTTTTTCCTTGTGTTTAAGGAGCTCTGTTAAGTACAAACTTCATTCAAGCAATATAGATTCCAGAGAATATTTAGGAATATTTGAGACAGACGAACAAAACCAACGCTGGAATTGTTGCTAATTTTTTACCTGTAGTTTTGAGACTTAGTAGATTTTGTCTTATTCAGGTGATGCAGAGAGAGCAAAGACATTACACATTACCTTGGTTTTTCCTGTGAGTCTGGTATGTAGCAGTATGTGTCAAGAGAATGAAAATGGTAAGGGTTGACACTATTATGATGAGATTCCTGAGGTACCAACAACAGGGACAGGACTCCGCTTTCAGACCAGTGCTTATTTGTACTAAGCCAGTCTGGATATCCCTTAACCTCATGTATCAGCAGATTTACAGCCCAGAAGGCTTCTCATGCCCTGAGGACCGACTCTATAAGTTTAAAACATGCAGTTTTGCTTATAGCTTAGTCTTTAGAATCTTGCTGGAAGTTTGTGTGACAATGTCCGTTATTCCACTCAAAAATTATGGCTATTGTAATTTGACTGGATTAGCAAGCTCATTACCCACTGTACAAGTAGTACAAAGTCAACAGCCGTTTTTGTTAGGAAGCATCCAGACACATACACTGCTCTTTGCAAACATTTGAAGGATCCTTAGACCAATCTACTCCCACCTGGAATGGGTGCAGTAAAGAGCCTGGCAAACAGATCTTCCTCCAGTGATCACTGCCAATATCAGCACTGACATACAGAGATGAGTTGTGGACTTCTGAGGACTGATGAAAAAATGGGGACAGATGTTGTTAGACAATTGGGAAATCCCAAGCCTAAGCATGAGATAAAGCATACTCAAACAAACCTTTTAGGTTAGTTCAATAAGCTCAACTTCTGTAATTTTGGAGCAAGAGGAGGGTTCATTCTTTTAATACTGTGCATCTTAGGATGCATAATACTGACAACTTAGGAAGTTGTCTTTTTGCTGACTCCAGGTTAGGCAGTGCTTTCACAGGAAGAACCTTGGCCTCAGATGGGAAGTTCATACAGACTGACTTTAGAAAAGCAATCCAGTGCAATGAAGAGCTACAGTAGAATGGTTGAAGTGGAAAACTTTCTGGGACACAGGCTTGTAGCTTTAAGATGCAAGATCTGGCTGTTGTCAAACCACAGACATAAATGATTCACCAGGGAACAGATTTCCTCTAATGTGGGAGAAATTACTGTATCCATTGCCATTCAGTGATGTGCCAAAATGCTGAATCCCATGATGGTGGAAGCCATATGAATGCTTAGAAGGATTGCATCCAGCTTATAAAAATGGACTAAAGGTTAAAAAATAGTGGAAATTCTCTACTAAGATTGTATGGAGCAGTTTTGAATGGTGCATTTCTGTTGACAGCAGCAAAATTAGACACATATTAGAAGGCTCTACTTCAGGTATGTTTCTGACCCTAGGTAGCTACCATTTTACTTTCTGCTATTTTGCTTCCTAAAAACCCTTTGTCTGCCCACATCTGTGATCCATATGCTCTTATTGTACTGGAATTTCTGGTGATTCAGCATTTAGTTAATATAGATCTGATAAGAGGAGGAAATGACAGTTGGCCACCAAGTCCACACTGAGTTTGTGTTTTTTAGTGCCTGTTCCCATTTGTTTCACCACTCCTCCAAGGAAAATGTAACCTCGAAGATTGAAACACCACCTTTGAAGGGACTTACAGAGATACAGTGGTTTTTCATATTCCAGTGAGCAGTAGGAAAAAGAAAGATAATAAAATGTTTTGATTAGGGTTTGACTTTTTTCATGCACTTTTAAAAATATCTTATTGCTTAGATTAAGGTTCTGAGGAACAGAAGCCATAACAGCTCTTCTAAGAGGATACTTTTTCAACTTCAGCTACAAAATTTTGACATATTGCTCTGTTGTTGTTCATAGAAGATGGCTCTGGAAAGTATTTTGCTGCAGAGCTAGTGAAGCTGACTGCTTTTTCAAGTTACAGTACAGCTGAAGAAAAACAGCACTTTGGTCTCTTTCACATGATACACATGATAATGTTGTTGTAACTATGACAAAAATATTGATTGGAAATATCAAAAGACATCAGAATTTAAAAGGAAGTCACTTTTCCTAGTTTTCTTTTCTTGAAATATGTAGGTCAGGCTGATATTTATGGAAGCATCTTTTTCTGAGTATGGTGCTCATCTTTGCTACCTTAGATGGCTTTTTGGAGTTGCAGGTATATTTCATGATGCAATTCCTCAATATTATTGGCTTTGGGACAGAAGCAGAGAGATTTGTTAGGGCACATCTGCTCACCCAGGCTGCATAGTAGTGTCAGACTCTGTAAGATTGATGTTGTTTTACCTGAAGCTGTGAATTATTTAATTATTCACCTTTTCCACTCATTGTAACACAAAAAAACCAGTTCTAGATTATAGATTCTACCCTCTTGAGAATAAAGAGAAATGCTGGAGTGGGCAGCATTTTTCTCTAAGGAAGAAAATATTTAAATACTTTATTGTAGTGTGTAGTTGTCACTGGCAGAAGCAAATCAAATCTATATCCTTTAGCAAAGGGGTGTCTGCCACAAGAGATGGTGCTTCATAAAAAGGATGAAAAGGGAGTTCCTCAGTAGAACTTTTCTAGTCCATGTCTTAAAAACAGTCTGACACACAGCGTATGCCCCCTGTTTCTTGAAAAAACCCTGATAGTGCTCTTCATAGTGAAAAGGCACTTCAGAAAATAGAATAATTCATTTGTTAGTCATCTAGGATTATGTACACCTTTACACTGAAATAAAATGAAAGAAGGTAGACTGTGAAGCATACTAACATTTCTAGGAATGAACTATGAACTGACAAAATTCTGGCTGCTCTTATCTGAGCTTTGTGGCTAGATGTGGTGAATCTTTTTCTTCATTAAAAAGGTGTCTTGGGAAAATATTTCCTGTTTTTTTCCCCATTGAAACTACAAGCATAGCAACTGATTCAGGATTAGACTAATGCTTAGAAAGCAATACTGGGTACTAGACTTTTTTCCTTTTACAATTGCAGAGAAGGTTGCTGACAAAGCAAGGTGCCTCATAGGGTATCTGTTTATAATTCTGTTATGCTGAATATGATTGTTTCCCTGTACAGGTATAAATGTTCTGCTCAATAATCTTTAGTTCTCTAACTGTTAATTGAGGAGAATTTCTAAGTGGGCTGCACAAATAATGCAGTATTAAAAATTCTTGATTGAAATGTACATTACCACCACATTTCTATATGATTGTAGATCTATTTGGTGAGTGTGTATCTAGCATTGTAATAGAAATGCACTCTTACTTAAATACAGATTGGAATGGCAGTGTAGGCTGAGAGCTAGGAAAATATTTCTGTCAAAATAAGGACTTCGAAATGAGGTTAAGTGAATTCTCAGTGCTCTTATACTTTGGGATAGCTGTCAATTCCCTTTGACTTACTTTCACATAATATTTCACTTAAACTCTTGCCTTTATAAAGCTGCATGAGGCATTTGATTCTCTCTGTCCAAATTTCTTCGTTCCTAATGTCCTAAGAGTATCCTGGAGTTTAGTAGAAATCAAGAGGAGGACCAAAACTAAACATGGAGAACTAGAGCAGGGTTTGTACCTAAAGGTAAGACTTTGTTAATACTGCAACCTTGGAATAAATTTCAGGACTGCATTGTTAATATTGAAGGGCAGAACTTGTTCAGGAAGGGCAGGGATCCCAACTTAGAAGAACTCACATTGTATGTGAACAGTGTTGGCTGCATTCTGAAAATGGTGATAAATATCCGAGTAACCAGCAGGGGTGTGTCAGGTGACACCTCTGTCACTTCAAAAATTTAAGTGTAGGCAAGCATCTGTAGGAGATGGAGGAATAGGCTGGACACATTGAATTTGGCTTTAGAGCATGGCAAGGATGCTAGTTCTTCAGTCTTCATGCTGAAAAAAAGCATAGCACATTCTAAGGAGACAAATCATGTAAGCAGTCATGTACACTGATAAACCACAAGCTTGTCTGCTGGGAATGCAACTCTGATATGACAGACTTTTCTGTCTTGAATGTACTTTAATGCTTTCATGTGTAAATTCAAATGAGGGCGTTAACTTAGCTCTTTCACAGAATAAGGGAAAATTTTCCTGTGGCTTATGAGTAGGTTAATTATGCTGCAAGCTTTAAATAACTTAGAAAATGTATGCTGACAAGGTTGGGCTGCTGTTTGTTACTTAAAGCTATTCATTTTGCTATGTGAAACACTAACAGACTTGACTAGTGGTAAACACTGGAAGTTTTGGATCTCAGTAAGTTATCTAATGCAGTGCCAAATGGCTAGAACATTTTTTTAGAAATTAAAGCAGTTTTAAGTATGGGTACATAAGCAAGATGGTTATCCTTCCTGTTTATGGTTGCTGTGTTTGTGGGAAATAACATTTCAATCCTGAATAAGTCGTTTGCTCTAGCAGTTTGAGAGTATTACATGGTTCAGGATACTCATTAGGCAGATCTAAATACTCTGTTTGTATTTATCTTTACCCAGAGTTTTTCCATCGTTGGTATGGGAATGAGCAGGCCAAATTAGAGGCTTTCATCCTTTTCTCATGGCAACAGGTACTTCTTTTCAGGATTACCTGAATTTTCAGCTTATTTTAAAAGCAGAAAATCTTAGTTACTTCCTGTTATTTCCTTACAAATATCCTGAAAGCTAACAGGAGAGCTAATGCAAAGATCTTCTACTTAGGACTCTTAAGAGAGTCATCAGCTTTATTTGACCTGGTCAGAGTTTCTGACTGTAGAGTTTTTTAGAGGTTTATACCAATTACACCTGGGAAATAACTGAAGTAGCTCATAGTTACCACCCAGATGGAAACCTATAAGAGCATGATCTCTAGTTCTGCTTGTTGAGTTTCAGTGTTTTGTATATTATTTCTGTGAAGCACAAATATAGGATAAAGAAGGTGAGTTTCACTAGTATTTCCGATTCTAAAACTGACTTAATAGATATTTAGCAAATATTATAACAAAAAGGAACATAGAAAAGCCGAAAAAGAGTTACTCCTTCAAAAATAGACTGTTGTTGGATATTGTGCTGGTGGCACCACAAGTTTCTCCTCTGAGCTGATCCCTGCAATTTTGTAAACCTGTGTTTTCATGCATCTTCTGGTTATTAGTTACCTATGAAGTAATGTTCTTATTTCTGCTGAGCTGCTTTATTTCCTCTTGTGTATGTCTCAAATTCTGCATAGTAGTGTCCCTCTGACTATTTGCAGTATATATTGGGAATTCCTGTGCTTCTGTCATTGGCCAATGTCCTACCCTGTTGTTGGGGGTTGGATCTGTTTCTTTTGTGTTTGTGGAATTTTTTCCTGATGGTTTGCTAGGTAACTGATGGCTGGGTACTTTATGGATACTTGACTTAAACAAAGGAGGCAGCAGGTTTCTCCAGGGGAACAGCAGTGAGCGGGAGTTTTGGTCCGAGGACACCGCTCGGAAAGGACTGGAGTACCAGGGGACCCTGCTTGTTTTCTCTCTCTCTACTGGATTTCTCTACAGAGGAAGACTGAACACATTTTTCTTCACCATTAGACTCTCATACAGGACTATCTCACTTCATAGAACTGTATTCACTGCTCAAGGAGGATTTCATCTGGACTGCTTTCACCGCCCTGATACCCAGGGTGTCAGGTCACATCCCTGACTCTGTCAGGGCATTTTCTGAGGTTTTGTTGTTTCTTTGTTTTTGCTTGTCTCTTAGTGCTATTACATTTGTATTTGTCTTTGCTTTGTCTAATATTCCTAGTAAAGAACTGTTATTCCCACTCCCAAATCTTTGCCTGAGAGCCTCCAATTACAAAATTATAATAATCTGAGGGAGGGGGTTTACATTCTCTATTCAAAGAGAGATTCCAGCTTTTGCTGGCAGGTACCTGTCTTTCAAACCAAGACACCTGTGCTAGGACTGCTCCAGATATCTTTAACATTTTGTTAGTTTGTAGAAATGGCTGCTGTTGAACAGCACTGGCACACCTCATAAAAATGTTTAAAATGTGCTTTCTTGTTGGTGCTTAGCTCCAATCTTTATATAATCTATTTCTGTCTTTCTCAATAAGACATAGCATGTGGCATTTGGTGATTGACTTACAGTAAAACTTTACTCTTAATACAATCACTTGGAATTCTGTGTCTTCTCTGCCCTTGTCAATCCTGGCCCCATCACGTTTCCATACTGGAAGGCATTTTTTAGCAAACTTTTCCTGTGAACTGCTGAGTCAGAGGAATTTTTACAATCACAAGAAAATAATCCAGTCTAATGTCTAGGGAATAATTCATAGTGTTTACTGCTGCTTCTCTCTACTGCTGTCCACAAAAAAAATGAAGTCACGCAACTATCCTGCAATGTATGAAATAAATAATGTAAAAAGAATAGTTCTGCACTGACCTTTTCATTTATAATAACCTTCTTACAGTAACAGATACAAAGATGTTGGATAGAAATGTCACTTCTCTTCCTAGATTTGTCCTTTTAAATATGCACACTCAATGTGTCTTTTTGTATGTGATCAGGAAAAAAGAGTTTATGGCCTGTCACCTCTGTTTCTTCTAAGAGCAGGAATCAGGAGGTTGAACTGACTGACCTATTCAGTACCAGAGCATTCATAGCACAGAGATTTTTCTGGCCTATTTATGTGGCTGTGTGGTGGAAGCTGATGTTGCCTGGCAGGGTAGTAATAAAGTATTTGTGATGGAGATGTCAAACCACGCTCATAATCCTGGTCTATTCCCAAAATGCAGAAGCAGTTTATTTTGGCTGAGTTTCTTAACTGGTATCCTGTTACCCAAGGAAAAGGCTCTGGAATTGATTAACTGCACACAAAGACTTGGTCTGTGCAGATTTTCATTAGGAAAGAACCATTCATCTTACATTTTTCTCCATTACTTGCCTTCACTTGCTGTGAACAACATATGCACACCTGGTTTTGCTGTAAAAATAAAAAGCTCTATGTGCTTTTGTCACAGGTGTATTGCATTTAAACTGATGCTTTTTTCAACATCTGTTTCAAGTGCAATCTACTTCTCTCCTGTATCTATAATAATAAATTTGCATAGTTTAAAAAGCAGCTATGTCAGGCTGAGCCATCCTTTTCAGTTGAGGCTGTGGATGGAGGCAGGCAGCAGCTTGGGAAGAAGTTATAGTTTAGCATGAAAAAGCAAAATTAAAAACATCTTTGAATAAACAGTAAATTTAGTTCAGGAAAGGAGCAAAACATTTCAGTAGGTTTAATGTTATGATGGGGCCATGGCAAAACCAAGATGCTACTGTTAGATCACTTTTCTTTCCCTTCTCTACTCCTGCCTTTAGCAGTTGCTGTATTATTTGCATATTTAGAAATGTCAGAGACAGCCTTTTGATGCTGAGCAATTAGCTGCTGCCACAGAATTGTTTCCTGTGAGGCTTGGTTGCTGCTTGACTGTGAAATACTTGAGCTCATTTCAGCCAGAACTCCTAAACATTATGTTTGAAAATGAAATTGTGACTTTGGTTCCTGAGATACTTGGGTTCCAGCTTTGACTTTTTGAAATACAGGCACTCTGCAATTTTTCAAAAACAGTTTGAAGGTGTACTAAATTTTGAAATTATAACTTATTGTTATAGTATTTTTATTCTGTTTTAAGTCAGGCTTCAGTTTTTTCACGCTTCATATTTAATGACACCATGTTATTCAGCACATTTTCATTACAGATTTTCCAATGAAATAATTTGTCTTAATAAAAACAGAAGGCACATCATTTTTAAACCACAAAATACCCCAGTATTTTGGGATCTTGGAGAGCACTGAGATATTACATATGTATGTCCATGAGTGAGCATGCCCTCTTCATCCTTTCTAAATGTTACTTTCATTTGTTGCTCACACCTGAGATTTATGCAGACCCTGCTCTCAGAAGAGTGTTCTTCTAAGTTGTTTGCTCGTGTCAAGTACTCTGGCATTCTGCTGAGGTAGTCTCTGTTCATTTGTTCATAGTCCTGTTCAAGAACCTAGGCTCTGACTTGATGTATTTATGCTGCTGACATACCAATGGTATGTTTCTAATAATGTGGAAGCTCTAATGTTTTCTGGCTTGCAATGCAGTGACTTGGGAGCAGGAAGAGTACAGGCAGGATTAAGGCTGCATGAATGCAAAGTCTTGGGGAGATAACAAAAAATGGACATTTCACCCGAGACTGACTCATTTGTCATATATTTGAAAGGGCATGGGAAGAAACTGGGATTGAAGTAGCACAGCAGACCCTTACTTATTAGCCAAAAAGAGGAGAAAAGATCTTATCCAGCAAGGGTGCACAAGATTGCATTGCATTTTAGCTACTGACGGGAAGTGATTTTTCTTAAACTGAAATTGCAAACAAATTATGAAGAAGGGCTTGAAGGTTGCTCAAGTGTGAGGCCTGTTCATGCAACATGACTAATAAATATTCTGTAAATATTTATACCGGTTTAATGTAGTCTTAAACTCCAATATCCTGAATGTAATTGTTTTTTTTTAAAAGAATGTGAGTTAATTCTTTGAGTAAATTCTTTCACCCCCCATAGTCTTGTCTCCCTTATGAGTGCTAGATGTTGGCTGTTCCCATATTATATGCATGCATGTGCCTATGATTTGCACATTGTTGGGGGACATTTTGTGGTTTTGGGGCTTTTTTTATTGTTACTTGTGGAAACCAGAATTGCTCTGTTGTAGTTTTTATTTTGCATTACTGAGAGGCAGATCAATTCATTGACAGCCAGTAAATTTGTATTAGGCTTTTGATGGCTTCCCCCACAAATCATTAAAAATTCTCTTTTGTTCTGTGTAGTTTCATTTTTAGCCATGCCCACTGTCCTCCTGAAGTGCTGCTTAGAAGAAATGAGAAACCAAGCATTCCAAAATCACAGAACAAGAGGCTCCTACATTTTTTACTTACACCTGATGTGTGAGAGATGGTTGTCTTTTTTACAAACACACACACAGTAGGAAGGGATCACAAGGATCATTGAGTCCATCTCCTGGCCTTGCACAGGATACCCCGAGAGTCACATCATGTGCCCGAGAGCGTTGTCCAAATGCTTCTTGAACTCTATCAACTTTGGTGCTGTGACCACTCCCCTGGGAAGCCTGTTCCAGTGGCCAAGCCTTTTTTCCAGTTCTCTGAAATGGATTTATTCTGGAATTACAGAGCTTGTTTCTAGGGAAAATATTTTAACATGTTTCGGTGTTTAACATTGTCAATCTCAATTTCTGCTTTCAGCTTTTTCATAGCTTTATTGCAAACAGTATTCCTTTTCCATCCCCCAGTTCTCTGTTTTCAATTTCAGATTTATGTTGGCTATTATGCCCTCTCACAGCCAAAGGCTTCTCATGCTATTAATTAACAACCATTTTTGTTCAGATTTTTTTTTTACTAGCTTAATTCTGCATTCATATCACAGAAGTACTACTAATGTTCCCTTAGTTAAGAATCTCAGGAAAGGGGGCATATAACTCAATTACAGCAGTCTCTTTACCAAAAAAAAAAAAAAAAATCTAAACCAAAACAGAAAAAGAAACCATAATCCCACTATAAATGTACTAAAGTCTTGAACTGAAATTCTCAACTTTTTCTAAATAAAATGAGTTTTCAGAAATGTAGAAAAAAGTGCAACTGTAATGATGGTGCTTTTGGGTGTTTTCTGAGCTTGAGGAAAAATAATCAGTGGAAGGCATCTCCTCTCTTTACCTGAATTAAGAAATTGTGTGAAATTCTCCAGTTGTGTGTATTTTCTTTGGGAATGATGCTGAATAACAGCCTTCTATTATAGTATAGTTGAAATGAAAAATTTTTAAATACTGTTGAGACATCATGTAGTCCATTTATCTTTGACACCTATTATCCCAAGCAGCTAGGGAACCTGGTGTTGTCAAGGAAAATTGTGATTTACTTTCACACATCCTCAAAAAGGCTTTTAGAGTTAGAATTAAAATTGGGTAAACCACAGCTCTATTCTCAGATTTTTCAGAATTTTAGAAGCAAGATAGCACATAAGCATCTTGTCATCAACAGAATTAAAGCATCTGCTGCAGATTGTATCCTGCCTGAATCCAGACAGCTTTTTGAATGGGAGAATAATAGATCACATCTTCCAGATTTTAAACAGTCAATAATCTCATCCAACTAGATTATTCTGCCCCAAGCTTCAATTTCAGCTTCTTCTGCTCACCACCTCACTATTCTGCTAATGACTGAGATTTCTGGAGTAGCTCCCAGATTGATGGCAAGGCATCAAATCCGCTGATGGCGATGAGTGATTGATGGCAATGCATCAAATCTGTTTGAGATATACAGATAAAGCCTGGCTACAATGCCTCTGTTTTCTTCATAGAAGCTGATGCTTTAATCTAAATTTTTACTGTTGTAATGAATCATACAGGATCTTGGCACAGACAAAAGAAGTTCTGATATCCCTGCTGTTTGTCTGTCACACTAGACCAGTTTTGTCATGAAATGCAAGCTAGGATCATTTTTGCTCTTCATGAGACCATGTACAGGAGGTGCAAAACTAACCAGTCCTTTTATAGTGGTAAAAGAGTAAATGGCTTTTGTGTTACATCTTGTTAGAAGATATATACATGCAGGATGCGTAGTGTTGCAAAAAATATGTTTCCAATGGGTTTACTTTTGTTTTTTACATATGTGTTTCATTGTACCTTCCTGATTTTTAATTGACAACATCTTATTTGGATGCTTCTCATTTGATAGGTGTCAGTTTTGCTTTCAAGTTGAGTAATATATTACCACAATGGCACTTCACTCTTTGAGCTAGGATGTTTCTCTGGGAATGTCTGGTTGAGTTTGGGACTGTATTGTTTGTTTGTTTGTTTGTTTAAAAGAATTCTCTAAAATCTCTAAAACAATCCATTATGTTTGCCATCAAGCACAAATTAAAGTTGAAATACTTTTTTTCCTGTTTTCCAGCAAACAGATAACATGTAGCTTAGTCAAAATGGCAGGCCATGCAAAATTCAGTAGCTGAAAGCTTTCAATCTGGCTCTTAGTAGGATTTAACTGACAAATAAGACTCTCAGTTGATCCAAAAATCCTGATGTCTGTAAACTGCATGAAATCTACTTTTGATGAACTGCACAAATTTGCATTGAATAGTCAATTGTTTGACTTGTAAAGACTTAAAAATGCCTTACAATGACTAGGTTTCAGTTATTGTCCTGACTTTGCATTGGTTAAAGTTGTGATACACTTCCCTTAAACAAATCAAATTAATTCTTAAAATGTCTTTGCTAGTTTCTAATAAAAAAAAAATTTGAGTGTTTTTCTTTTTGAATGGGAAAATGCTTTTGAAATCTGTATTTCCTTTGAGCAAGGGAGAGAGAGACAAAGGTATAGATGAGTATATGTATATTTAGCAATGTCATAGCTGGCTTACTTGGGTTTACTGATATTTTGCTCTTGCTTTTCCTTGAAATCCCTTCCAGAGATTGATATTGAGCGCTGTGTTCGCGAGTCGATCAACCTGTTCCGCTGGACTCCCAAGAGCGCCACGTTCAGGCAGTACGCGCAGCCCCCGCGGCCGCCCGCCGACAGCAACGGCGCCAGGAGCTCCTCCCTGTCCTGCTTCTCTGCAGACTACCAGGAAGCTCCTCGCAGTGACCTCGTAAGCAACCTGGGCATTGGAGCGGGGAGGAGTGTTCGGATTATTCAGGTTGTTTCTCTTGCCTCTCCCAGCTCCTGCTCCTTCAGTTCTGTTACAATGACCCACCAATGTCCACACTCACCTGCAGGACTACAAGCGGGCTTTGTCATAGGAGAAAAGGAGTAAAAAGAGCAGTGTGTCAGTGAGAAGTAGGTAACTGGAAAGTGATGCAGGCAGCTCTGGCTGCTTTTTCCATCTTGGCATGTCAGGTAAAGGATATGCCACAAGTTATTCTGAGATTTTAATAGGTGAGTTATGCCTGTGTTTGTCTTGGCAAAGTGTAGCTAGTAACTAAGAGAATATCTGCATTAAACAGACACCCAATTTAGCAAAAAGATTTTTCTCCTCGCTCTCTTGTAGCATCTAATGGCTGTTTCTCTTGTCAGTTGCACTATCTGAACACTGGTGATTTGAAATTACTCCTTTCCTTCCTCTTAACAATATAAATCTAGTTAGTCTCCTAAACATTAAATTTTATTTTGCTGGGTTTTTTTTCTTTCCACATTCTCTTACAATCATTTCATTCATGACCACATTTCAATAATATGGGAAGTATATGTAGACCTGCTATGTTTGTTTGGTGAATTGCATTAGATTTCAGTCTTTCCATTTGTTTTTTCCTAACTGCTAGGAAACTAAGAAGTTTTCTTGTCATTCAAGTGAATCTTTACTTTTTAGTCCTTAAACTGGAGCTTGATATTTAGTAATTTTCTTGGGTTTTACTTTAGTTTTTATTTTGTTTCTGTTGTAGTTTCTGGAAGCCTTAGCTACAAATCCAGGGCTGCAAGTACAGGCATGCAAATGAAGAACAAAAGGAAACTTGAAAGATCTTAAAGGATTTAAGAAACAATAGGTGGATCTAGAAAGGCAGTGGGGAAGAAAAATGAAATTCCAGGGGAATACTCATTGTTGTCAGCCAGGAATTGTAGCCAGCACAGCTGCTGCTGTGCTGCTCTGGAGGTACATAGAGAGGCTTTCTGAAGGAGCCAAGGGCTGCACTTTCATAGAGTAATTCAAATAGGACCTCCTAAGATCATCTGGTACAAATTCCTGCAGAAAACATGTCCAACACTGAATTCAGGTGAGGTTGCCCAGGGCTTTGATCCGACCGGTCAAGGAAACTTCCAAGGAAAGTATTCAGTCTCTCTTGGCACTCTGGTCAGATGTCTGAGAGTGCTACCAGTGAAAATGACTTTGTGTATGTGCTAGCTTTTCTGAATGTTATGACAAAAGAGTAAAAAAAAGTCTTCTGATTTCTAAACATTTGCTTGTGCCTTTATGTGTAAAAGCAAGAGTCAAAGCACTTGGATATAGTGAAGAGGGAGATGGAAGAAAGCAGCCCTGGTCTGCTGAACTAATAAATAATAAAAAGATTAGTGTTTGTAAGAGAGAGAAAAATCCTTATTTCAGATCAAGCAAGTTTCTTTCTGTATTCTTCAGTTTTCTGAGAAATGTTTTGGGTGTTTTTTTCCTGATAGTGTTTTTGTTTTCATACCAGCAGTTGTGTTTGTTTATAAAGCCAGTAATTAGGCTCATCCATCCCACAAGTTCCAAGAAATTAAGCAAATGTTTTTGGTATGTTAAAGAGGAGATAAATACTAGAACTTCTATTGACTTCTCTTTCATTCCTAGTTCTGTCTGCCTAACAGCAAAGACCTCTTCATTTACTGCAGTGCAGCTGAAAGTTTAACATCTTTTGAAGCACAAGTGTATTGGATCTTTTGGTTACTGCTGTATTTTGGTTTTTTAGCTCCTCATATGAAAGAGAACTGTATAAATTCTGGGATCTATACAGAAATATGTAAGCAAGGAGGAAACCAATCTCTTGGACACAAGGAAGACTCTTCTTGTCTTAAATTATAGTCTGCAAATGTGTCGTTTGCTCTCAAGTGCTGTATTTTTGTGTGTCAGATTTTGAGACAGATACAAGTCAAGTATGCTATGATTCAGTCAGGAGCCATAGATCAGACTTGGAAAGTCCTGTGTAACATGAGTCCATAATGAGCTACCTCTCACTTGTGACTGTACTTTTGGATGTTTGTCTTCATAAAATGACACTTCTCAGGGGTTAGAGCAATGTTGGTAAAAACTAAATTGAAATTATTGGTGAAATACACTATTTACACGCAAAGTGGTGTGATGTGATTTTGTTTGGTTTTAGGGTTTTTTTAACCTTAATCGTAGAATTATCTGTCTCTTTCTTCAAGCATGTCCTCTACTGGTGTTTGCTGCCATGGGGAAACTTTTTGTCTACTTGAAAGGGGTGAAATCTGAGTTCAGTCTTTAGTACACACAGTACCCTTTGATGGATTTTCTAAAACACTATTGTGTCCTTGCTCTGCAGTTTAGCTCTTAAGAAAATAACTTGGCTGTTTCCTTACCTATTTAGTTGGTTGTTCTTTGGACAAGGACTTAAAACTACATTTCTATCTCCAGTTTTATATTTGTGGGTCACCTCTGTATTTGAAAGTCGGTGGGGTATGAAACAATTCTTTGTGAAGAAAGTTGTTGGTTTGCTTCTGAAGGTAATTTATGACTTCTTAAAACATTAAATGTTTAGTATTTTTAATTGTAAACATCAGCTGTCTCTTACTTCTGTATTTGTATTTTCTTTTTACACTGCTTCAGTTTGTTTCTTAAGTGCTTTTTATTGGCAACTCAAATATTTGTGTCTATCTGCATGTTACTGTGCTTTGGTTAATAATAACAGGAGAAGTATTTCCCCTCTGGTTGTGTATTTTTCTTCCTAAATCAGCAGTCAGTAAAACAAAACTGGTTTTATCACTAGCATTGCTTAGTTTTTATTTTAGTGACATCTATTTGCAACTTTGTAAATAGACTTGGGTGCTCTCTTTTTTCCTCCTGGACTTGTGTATTGCTTAATCTTTTACTCTTTCAGCCAGTAAGCATATTTCTACTGAGATAAAATCTCAAGGAGGAAATAGTTTCAGAGAGAATGAATGTGCATCTTAAGTGGGTTTGCATTGTTTATTTTGAGAAAGATAAAACATCAAAAATAACAACGGAAAAAACCCTTTAAATTCACTACTGAATTTACATTACAACCTATTCAATTTTGTGTCTGTAACTTTTCTTTACCATTACATGGTTGATGGTTTTTTTTCCTTCTTACTCTTCCTGAAACTTACTTTCATACTCTGGAAACTCCTGAAGTATTTTTCCTGAATTTCCAGGAGCCACAGGGAGAAATAACACTGTAATATAACAATTGTCTGCTGTATCTGTGTCTCCATTATAGATATGGTAGACATACACTCTCTCCAGCTAATTCCATAATTCTAAATAAAAAGGAGAAAATGTTGCAGCTTTTCTATCAGCATCTGCTCACCTGTGGCAGGTGAACTCGCAGAAATCCAGAGACTGATACAATTACAGCTTTGCCTTCTTCTTGTACTCCTGATACTCTTTGCAGTTGTGGGAGTTCTTCAGAAGTGTTGAGGAATGAAAGCATTCAACTGGAAAAAAGTCTACCAGATGATTATTGATTCTTGCAGTGATTTAAATGCCAACAGTTTCAGGGGTTTTTTTTATGTAGTAGAAATACTTAAGCAGCAACATGACTTAATGGCTTGATCAAACAACACAAATACGAAAAACATCTTTTTATCATAAATAGTATGAGCAAATTTCCCTGATGATAACTTTCCTTTGCCAGTAATTAATGATAGCTTGTGTGATAGACTTCCAGCAGATGGAAATTTAGGCCTGTTTGTCATACAGCAACACTCAGTTGCTTCTGAGTTCCTGTGTGCACCTAGGATGTATTTGTCCATAAAAAAATATATTGGATAGATTTGCATTAAGCCATTAAATAAACATTTCTTCTTCAGAAAGAAGCATGGTTAGTAGTGGATACTAGCACTTCTGGTTCAGTGTACAAGCTAAGAAATGTCTCTGTGATGCTCATGCTGTTCATAATGGCTGTTACTTATACTCTGCCTAAAGGGTCTTCTGACTGCCTTGATCCATTTCAGGTTTCTTTTGTCTTCTGTTTTTGTATGGATCTTGATTTTGTTTTCCTCTTCCATTGTTCTTACACTTAAAAGAAAGCTCTTATTCAAATTTGTCTTTAGTTCAAATTGTGCGAAGCATTAACTGATCAGGATCTCAGTTAATATGTCTAATTTATTTTGCATTTGCCTTTGATGCTTCTGTTTTTTCTGGTTGTAGCTGCCAACAACTTGAGTGAGAAGCTGGAGTTACTTGTCATTTTTTAGAAGAGTTGGTTAAAATGCACTTTTTATGTCACTCTCTTGTGAGTGAATAAACAAATTGCTGTTTAATTAGGCATAAGCCCATCACATTCTGGCAAATACTTTAGCAATTGTAGCAAACTTCAAAACGTTCTCTGTTTATTAGTTAGCTTTTCAAGGGGTTTTTTTTGATACTCATAAGCCGGGCAGCCAGCTACCAGGAAGTGGGGAGCGTAGGGAAACTTCTGCTTCCAGGGCTTATATTGTGCAGATTAAATTATTTAAAGGAAGCCTTATTTAGCACCTTGTCTACTCTGACTGGTTTTGAAAATCTATATTTATTTTCTATAGTTTTAAGACTTTTTCTCATAGAAGATGAGGCATTAAATTACCAGAGTGCATAAAGTACAAAATATAAGCTCAGGAAATAATTGATGTTAAATGTTAATTCAGAAGTTTCTAATTAATGTTGTGGATGTTTTTTTAAGTTATAATACAAATTGCAATTATTTAAATTGAATGTAAACTCATTAAAACAAATGTACTGCTTAGTTCAGACAGAATTAAAGGAGTGTGTTTGTAATGAACTAGGTATTATTTATATGAGACTGTAATAGTTTGTGAGACAGTCACCCTAGATCATACTTAAGGATTCTAAGTTTGTTTTGCACAGACTTGGTTTTTGAGTCTCCCTGGGATGTGTTCATCTGCTTTGAATGTAAATGGGGCAGTTGGAGCAGCCAGAGCACTCTCTGCTGCAGCTTTAGGCTCAGGTTCTGGATTCACTGATTGTCCATTAGTCCTTCCTCATAAGCCTTTGTGATTATACCCACTTTGAAGTTGAAAGCTGGGTGTATTTGACCTTTCAGACCTCCCACAATTGGGATTCCATGACTGATTAACAAATGTGCAGAGGGGGAAAGGGTAATTGTACCAGTAAAATTAATTATTAAAAAAAAAAAATCTAGCTGGTTCTTTCTCTCTGCATCTTGTAGGAATATTCTTTTTAATTTTTTTCCCAAATTGGAAATGGTTTTAAAATCAAATTCTAGGAGAATATTAGGAAATAATTACACACCTCCACGTTTTAGTAATTTTTCAGGCTCTAGTGGTCCTGATTTGAAATCTGGCAGGCTGACTGAAGACACAGTTGTTATTTTGTTTGTTTTCGTGTATTTTACAACTGACTCAGTTTATCTTTGAGAGGGAGTGCTATAGTGGAAATAAGTTATTTTGGCAACCAAAGCCAAACTCAAGTTTCCTGAGTGACAGTTTTATTTCATACCTTGTTAAACAATCCATATTNAAAAAGTAGTGGCCTGCATCTAAAAAAGGGAAAATGAAAGAGCAGTGCAGTGTTTATGTAAATTTACTTTAGTAGAGAAGTAACAGTCAGAATAACACAGTCAGAGTGTGCTAAAATATGCTTTAGGACCAGCACAGATAGCTTAATGCTTCATTCAACTTCTGGTAAGCACAATTAGATACTGCAGTGAGGAATTATCCACTTGGTGTTACATTTTTTATTTGTGTGCTTATAGCATTAGAAGCAGTGGAGTTTGGGAGAAATATTTGAAGTCAAGTTTTGGAGGAGAAGTAGACTGAGGGATCTTAATGGTTTGTCTCCCACACAAACATGCCCAGGTACACAGCTATAGCTACTTCCTGCTACTCACAGCAATTCAAATTCCAGCTTGCAGCAACTCCTGTGTGTGCCATACACTGCTGCTGTGAAAGTTAGGTCATAGAGCATAGTGCTGTGTAACTGTGTTATTAACACAGATTTCATGATGTGGGGAAGAGGTCTATTATGTCAGCCTAAGGTGCCTTTTCCCTCTACTCCTCAGTCTTCTGTCCTACCCTGTTCATTTTCTCAGTCTCAATAGGAGCCTGCCTTAGGCTAGTCTTGAATTTAGGATTCCTCACATTCCTTCCTTGGTGCACCTCAGGCCAGGCTAGATGCTGTGTGTTTTCTCAGTTGAGTCAGGATGCAGTGTCATCATGATCTAACTTTATTAGGAAGAGCTGTTGGAGGATAGAAAAGACTTTGTGGATGCAGCTTTCTTGCCTGTGTGATGGTGTCAACACCATCTTAATCTACTAGTAAAAGTGTTACAGCTCTGTATATATATTTTCTCTTCTAACATTATTAGGTGTGGAAAATCTGATTATCAAATGTGTGTGAGAGCATAGCTAGAAGGAAGAATCCATACTGGTTGTAAAGTTGAGCCTGCACCAAAGTTTAGTCATGGAGCTCATCCTGCAAATATGAATGAATATATTTTAGGCTTATGGGAATGTATGTTTCTCTTGATGATAATTTTCATGTAGCTCAACAAAACTTGGGCCCAGGTCTCTAAAATGGGTGGAATGGTGCAGAAATCCAAGATTTATGTGAAAAACACATACAGCGTAACTGTCTGGCTGACCATATTCTCAAAATTTTTGTCAATTACTCAAATTCAGT
This sequence comes from Peucedramus taeniatus, assembly GCA_013400575.1. Lineage (NCBI taxonomy): Eukaryota > Metazoa > Chordata > Aves > Passeriformes > Fringillidae > Peucedramus > Peucedramus taeniatus. Next base: position 114,166 of record WBNO01019595.1, on the reverse strand, counting down.
GCTCATTTTAATAGTCACCAGTTAAGAGAGAGACTGAACAGCATGTTTTGACAGCTTCACAGTGGTAAATGACTGAAAATGTCCTAGAGCTGTGCTACCGTTGTTAATGCCAGTTCAGAAAACAGGAATATGAATAAATAGCAACTACACGTGAAAGAAGGTAGATTGTCTAAATCTGAGGTCTCTGACCAAGTGAGATACGTGATCACATTATGAAGGAAATTCCTCTTTTAGTTGCAGTTTGCATTGAGATGTGTTATTAAATTCTGGCTGTTGTTTATTTTTTAAAGAGGGCAGGGGAATCTCTGACTGTTTCCTAAAGATACTGTAATAATGTTTCTCAAATTAAAGGAATATAATTGCTTGTCAAGGGCAGAGCATCCATCAAGAGGGGAGAAAAGAGGCACTGATGGAAAGCGTTTAAAGATGGCAAGATCATTCTTGCTCCTGCTTTTACTTCAAGTTTTATTGCACATTAAGGTATCCTGTGAGTATTTTCAGGCACAACTGGATTATGTCTCAGCTTTGTGTTTTGAAATGGTTCCCGTGCAGTGGTGAGCAGCTTTTACCTTGTTTATCATATCAGGGACAATAAGTGAGTTTGCAGCATGTCTGCCCCGCTGCATGCAGGGGAATATTGTGTTTTTCAGCCCTGCTGACTCAGTTTATTCACCCAGTTATGTTATACCATTGAGATGACCTTTCCTTGTGTTTCCTTCATAATGAGCTGGGTTGGCAAGCAGAGCTCGCTTCCGTTTTTTGTGGACTACGTAAGAAGTTGTGTGTAGACATTTGGAGGATGTTTCTGATTGACAGTTGGCTGGAAGGTGCTGTTTGCACTTCCCAAGGTGTGAGTTCTGAAGTAGGGAGCTTTGTGGGGGAGTCAGGATGGTGGGGGGGGTGGGAAGAGTACAGCTTGCAGAATGTAAATGGAGCAAACTTAAATAGGAAGTGGAGGGAGGGGGGGAGCATAGGGAAGGTAGACAGCAGTGCCTTGACTAGGAAATATGAGAAGCAGAATATGATAGCTACAGGGGACTGAATCTAAGTGTAAGAATCAGTTTGCTGGAGAGATTGTGTAGAGAACAGGCACTCAAGTGCTGAAAAATAGTAGAAAAACATTCTTAAAATCTGGAATTTTGGCTGTTCCTCCTTTAGAAACAGTCGCAATTGAACATCAAAAAACACTGAAGACTTTTGCATGACCCTTTGGGAGTAATTGTAATAAAAATGCTGGGGAGGGCAACTGGAGAGCTTAAACCATTATCTTATAGGTTTTTAAAAAATGTTTCCGTAGTCTCATTTCTGTGTACATGCGTACACTGATTTCAGAAATATGTTTGAAAATTTTGGAATGTTTCATCTTTCATGAAACATATTCCTTCATGAAGGACCTTGATAGTTTGAGTAGAGCATTTTGGTTGAACCCCAGATTTTAATTATACTGACTTCCAGGCTGAATTTTCTAATATATTAAATAAACTGCACTAAGTTTTGCCAGCTTCAAAGACAAAGGGGAGAAACCCTGCATCTACTCAGATAAAGCTATCCTTTCCATGGATAGAAAGTTCCTTTTTAGCTTCTGTGTTTATCAGATGGGACTGTTAAATTCAGGTTCAGCAGAACTAAAGATCCATGGCTATTTTCTCCAAAAGAAGTGTATATCTTCATTTAATAGCCATGATGAAATGCCTGTAAGAGATTACAGGCTAATGGGAAATGAGATAGGAGCTGTGATTGTACCAGCCTCGTGTTCTGGAGTGCTTTAATCTTTCTGAAACTTGACTTCCAAATTGAGAATGGTTAAGCAGCTTTAATTCCTAATATTAAAAAAAATAATTAAGTTCTTAATGCCTATTTCTTCTTATTAAGAGCAGTAAATGCATATGGATTAGCAATTCCCAAGCCTATTTGAAAATTAATGGGGTGAGAAGAATAAGTACTTTGAAAGTAAAGAACACAGGGTGCTGTCAGAGAAACTTCTGGGCAACAAGGAGACCTCAGACTTCAGCTTAGGTACTCTTTCTGCTGTTGCCATCCTGCTGCTTTAAACAGTCTTCCCTGACAAACAGTTGCTTACAGCTGAATAGTCTAAAGCAAGATTCATGCTTGTAGTTAAAATATGCTAAAATAAGTTTCTCTTCACAGAAAACAGATAAAGCTACTTTAGTAAGCTCAGTATCCTAGGACATGTAGACTTGTGCATACATGAATGTGTGAAAATGTGAGTGTCTTTCTGATAATTTTTATGTTTCCTAAGTAATGACAGCAAGTATATGAGTATTCTCTGTATATGAGCAGTTCTCAGTTTCAGTATTGTTGTCAGTATACAGTTTCTTACACAATCACTGAAACACAAATTTTTAACTGGACTTTTAACTACATTCTGGCACTATGCTTAAAGTAGAGCTTTTGCCTTTTTTAAGGAGGAGTGTGGGTTTTTTTAGTAAGTATATACCATGTCTGCCTTGGAAAAGAGTAAATAGATACAAGAGGAAGATAGTTGAAAGGAAGAAACAAGCATTTTATATATGTGATAAGCTTTTAAGGTTTTTTTTAAGCTTTTTCCTATCCTGACTTTTTTTTTTTTTTTAATTTGTCCTGGCTTTTTTTTTTTTATTTGTCCATGTTATTAATACTCCCTATAAGAGTATTACTAACATGGGAATTTTAGGTTGTGAGATAATCATTATGCTTCATTGATTTAAAAAAAAAAAAAAATTATGATAAATTCAACAGGATATTGCAAGAAGCTGTCCTGAGATGTGCCTACATGCCGCTTAATGTAGCTGAAATCAAAATCTCATTTGCATACTACACTCTGTTCACAACTTGTTGGATATTTGTAAACAATTACTAAGAGACTGTCAGTGCCATAAGCTTTGTCTGAGTGCAGCTAATCTAACTTTAAAGGATTTGCTTTACAGTGAAACCTCTTCCTTCCTTCACCTGCTTTTCCTTCTGGTTCTTCACAGCTGCAAAGCAATGCCTGCAATGACATAGTAAAGCCTAAACAGGGAATTGAAGGAAATAGTCCTGACAAATGTGAAGACTCCTGTCTAAAATGTCAGCCTGTATCTTGTACATCTCCATGCTGAGGTAAAGAGAGTAGGTACTGAGGTGATATACAACATCTGGAACATTGTTGTGTAGAGTAGGAAAGTTGTTAAAAGTTCAGAAGAATGTGCAAGATTTGTGTGTTCAGTGGATGTGACAGCCTCAAGAGCTGTCTCAACTTCAGTACAGTTTCTGTAGTAGTTTCTTGCAGTTCCAAAGTATCTGTAGCAAGATGGTGGTTATGAAGACAAGGCGTAAGGATGGGGTAGAAGGATTGACAGTTTGATGTTGGCCATGTTTAGTTTGTGCAGACTGACAGTTCATTAGAAAATTCCTGTGAGAAAATGCCTGAGATGAAATATAGCTGTTATCAGATACAGCAAATGTAGTAATATTTTTTAGTAATTAGCAAAATTATCTTATAAGCACATGCGTATATTTCACTTTGCAATTCAAAAGAAATAAATCAGTCTGATAAAAAAGTTGTTAGTGAAATAATTGCTGAATCAATGCTATTTCCAGCAAGTCTGTTGAGAAGCTCTAGTTTTGTTCAAAGCCTATATAGAGATGTTGTATCAATGAATCTACCATTAAGGCAGATCTGGACATAGTAGGTCAAAGCAAAGATGGTTGTAAAATTCATAGCTAAATGTGTTTCTCCTTAATTTCAATCCTGTTAAAGGGAAAGAATGCTTGTCCTGGTTATTAAAACCTATTAGCAGGACAGAGTGTTTACCTGTAAAACACTTTGTATGGCTTTATACTTTTAGATAAGGAGAAAATGTTTTTATATCAGATTAGGTGAATTTTGACTGGTTTGTTTTCTGCTGTAGACTTCGTACTTCCTTCTTAAGGTTCCATTCTTTCTTGAGGCATTCATCCCATGAACTGAATAGACAAGAGTTGCATAAATAAAAGTAGGAAGTTGTTTTGTAATTAGAGTCCAACATAATGTATGTGTTTCTCCAGAAGGCTTCATTCAGACTTCATTCAGTTTCACTGACTTCATCATCCAAGTGTTTATTGTTACCTGTAAGCATGTGAACCTGCTTCAAGGACTGAACTCTTTGCAGCAGCTTGCTTCCCTTCCCTCCTTGGTGTTGCTCCTGAAACATCCTCCTGAGGCAGAAGCTGCTGTCTGAGGAGAGTGTAATGATGTCTGCCAGTTTGTCATCAGGCAAGTGAAGCTGTGTCAGCCAAGAGTGTATTTATGTAATCAGTATTTCTTCTACATTACTGCCTTTCTTGGATCTCTCAAATGTGTCTGCTGTGAATCCACTAGACATGGGACTGCTGAGTTCCTTTGGCAAGTATGAAGTTTGTGAGAAGAGCTTGACTTTTTTCTTCCTTCTCCCTTTTAATGCAATTAATTTTCTTGGACTCCTCCTGGGAAAATTCAGCTATTCAAGGGGGAGGTGGCTTTAGGCAGCAACTGGGAGTTGGCTGTGCCCTGTCACTCTGGTTTTTTTATGGATACAGATCTCCTTGAGTATTGACTATTCTGTTGAAACAAATAATACGTTATCCAGAAATTGTGTATTTTTCTGATTATAAAGCATCTTGACTCTATTTTTCTGAACTTGGAAGGAGAGTGTTCAGACTGGCAGTTTGTAACTTCTTCTGTTTGGAGTATTATTATATACAATGGAAAAGGCAGTTAGGTGAGGTAATATTCCCTGAAGTAGAATTACTGATTTTGTTTGTAATTTTGAGGGCTTTTGGATAACTTGCTTTACAGCAGAGGTATTTCTAAGCACTGGACTGTCTTAAGAAGCTTTCTGGGACATAACTCTGAAAAAAATGTTTATGTTTCTCTGTTTTGTCTAGCATATTCCCTAAATTTGGAATAGTCCTCCGATTAGATGGGTAACTAGTATGTTTAAAAACAAAAACAAAACAAAAAAAAATTCCACGGCTAAAAACAGCCAGTTGGACTAATTAGTTGGACTAATTAGTAATGCCACAATTTTCTTCACAGTGCTACTCCTGTCCTCTTGAATCCTAGGCTACAAGCAAATAATATATTGGTGTCATTACTGCAATTGAAAACAAGATAACAGATGTAGAATACTTTTTAGAATCAGAAAAATTGTTACTGTGATATTCTTTAAGAATGTGGAGTGTAGAAATTCTAGTACTTGTGAATATTTCTGGGATAATTGACAATGAATGTTCTCTTATGAAAAATAATTTCAGCTATTATCATGCAGTTGCTTGAGTACTACCAGGAGTGTGGTGTGTGATGTGTCATAATCTGTCACATTCCCCAAAATATTTTTTTTTAATTTAATATATAATTATCCTGTCCCACAAAACTAAGGACAAATTTTTGGGATTATTAAAAAAAAATCTTATATTTCTAGATATAATATAAATCTTCTGATGTCCTGGTTTGTGTTTGGTCTTTGGGCTGGGGTAATAACTGGTGTTTAGATAGCTCTGTATCTTTCAGATTGCCCTGCAGTTTCTGTGGCAAGCTGCCAGTTGCTAGCCATCTTTTCTGCTCAATCATGAGACCTTTCAGTTTCTCTTTTCAGAGAGTGTTTTGAGCCAATTTACTTAATTTCTGATGTTAAGAAATGTTCTGTGGATGTTGTGAGCCCATCAGCCACAGTGATTAGTTCATTAACAAATCACAAACTGAAATCTTGTGCAGATTGTCAAACAATTTTTCTGTTTTAACTTCTAACAGAAGATAGAGCTATAGTTGTCAGATAGGCATTTGGCACTGCTCTGGAGCTTTTCTGTATGGATAGTTAAACTCTAGTTCAGATTTAAAAGAAAAAGATGTGTTTCCGTCTAACTAGGTTGTTACACTTGAAGTTTATCAAATAAGTATAAGTTTAAAAAAAAACCCCATATCTCTAATTCTTTCACCTCTGATATTTATTTTTTTTTTCTTTTAAAGTCTAGGGACTCCATATTGTTGGATGACCTGAAGGCAGAAGTGTCCCCACGAATTTCAGCAGAAGATCTGATTGACCTGTGTGAGTTGACAGGACCTAGCCATTCCAAAACACCTGTAAAGAAAACAAAGCCAAGCAAGCCAAAGCTGCTGGTGGTGGACATCCGTAACAGCGAAGAGTATCCTTCAGATGGGTGCCAGCCTTGCTGAATCCTGCTTGTGCCAATTGCTTCCTCACTGTCTGCAGACTGGGGTGTGGAGTGGTACATGGTGGGAAGAGGGGGATCTGGTAGTGCTGGAGTGGAAGTGCTGAAGGCTTGGGGGTTTCAGCATGGAGGGACCTGGTTTACAGAGCAGAGGCCAAATGTATTTTTCCCCTCCCATTTTAAGTTGTTGGTTTAGTGAAATCACTTTGTACCAATAGCACAGGTGCTTTAATTCTACATTTTTCTTTAGAGCAGGTGTTATCAGCAGACCTTCCCCATTTAATATGACCAATATTTTAGAAAGGTGTGAGGCTTTACAATTAAATGGAAGGGAGATAAGAGTTGATAGCTCGTGTGCTTTGCCAGTTCCTCAGTGGAAAATTGATTCCTATTGAGTGCCTTCTAGATATGTCAGGTAATGCAACCATGTAGCCATCCTAACTTAAGTCCTCTAGTAGCTGATAATCAGAAAAGACTTAAAGGTGTTTTGGAGCTCTCTTTTAAGCAGAGTTACCTGTCTACACCTTACTCATGTTCCTTTTCAAGTATACAGTTCTTTGCATAAGGAATATTTTTTAATTCTTTGGGTTTGTTTTTTTCCTGAAATAGTGTAGTTGCAGGACTGGGATTGTTTGCATTTTGGAAGGGGTAGTCCTCCTTAAAGATGTTTGGTATGTTTAAAGTTTATAGTAGACTAAAATGTGCTGCCCTTTATCTAGTATGTGGACTGATATTCTAACACCCATCTGGAATTAACAGGTAGGAAGTGCCACTAAAAAGGCAGCCTGGGAAGTAGTAAAATTGCCCTTGAGTGTACTGGTTAGTATATCATTTGCAGAAGAAAATATCTGGTATGTAGAAAATTATCAAATTGTCAGCAGTTATGAATATAAATGCAAAACCATAAGAATACTGCATTCAGTGTCCTGTTCATTCTTGCAATAAGGAAACAGGCTTTGTGTTTGTCACAGAATTTCAACAAACTAAGACAGGATCAGACTGTATGTTTCTGTGGTGTGAGTTTTAAATATGACGGACTGCTGTGAGGTGTTTCAAAAATACGATCATTTTGTATATTTTGGTTTTAGTCTTTTTCACCATGTATGTCTGTCATGCTAAACTTTGCTTTCACCTTGTTTTCTTAGTGCTTTGAGAAAAGCATGAGAGGACTTCCAACCAGTATCAAACATGCTTTGTATTTCATAGTATGACCCACATGAAAGCTGAGGGATTGTTTTGTAATGAATCTCATCTTGCAAGGCAGGATGTTTCAGTTGGCCAGCCATTCTTCTAAGGCTTATTTCATTAAGCATGTTAGCAGAGATACTGGCAGCCTGCTGTTCATGTTTTGAAAGTTATAGCTGCATATTTATGGTCTCTCAGTCCATAGCACAAAATCCTGGCCTTTTTGTTAATTGTCTTAGCAATTAGAACTTTTTTTAAAGGCTAGGTCATGTTTCTCTGGGTGTACTCAGTAGTTTAAGTAACTAAATTTGTCCAAAGTTATTTTCTGTCTAAATGATGATCATTTCAGAACCTGATCAATAGCAGTGGGAGTTATGTTGTTATAAATGGGGTTGGGGAAATGGGATTGGCACAGAGGAGTGAAGGAGGGATATAATTTTCCCATTCAAAGCAGAAATAAACTGACAACATTAATGAATGGTGCATGATCATCTTTTGTTATTTCAAATGTTTTATATAGCCATGCTTGTCCCACACTATAACAATGATGATCATAAAACTAAAACTGTTACATAAATAATGAGAAACGAATGCTAGTATTACTCTAAATCAGTTAAATCTTACCCCTATTTAAGGCAGCTCCTTTATTTAGTAGGATTTTGGGATTTAATTATAAATTTAACTAGCTTTCTGCAAGTACAGTAATAGAGTGACTAATCTCAGTATTTGACATTGTGTATATTTTTGCAGAACTTTGCTGTTTCCCACCTCTTCAAAGCTGTTTTTGCTTATAGCTGGGAAGGGGAATGTTCCAGGCGTGTGTGTACAGTCTATGAAAGTAATTCAGAGTTTTGTCAAGGCCATAGTACATTTTCAAATTCATAAAAAGCTAGATAGTAGTAGTCCAACTCAGTTTTTATTTAAGAGACCTTCACATTCAATATGTGTTTATAAAATCTCATTGAATGATCATCCTCTGAAACTGAAGGACAGGTAACTATGATGTCTCAGAGTTGTTTGCTTTTCAATACCCCTTACACACTGGCTTTTAGTGGGACTGCAGATAATATACATGGTGCTCATTGTCTGGGAATCTGAGGTCATATACATTAGAATTTCAATTTGGATCAAAATAGTAGAGGACTTGTGGGGGTTGACAGGAAGTTTGAGGACATTTTCTGATAATCCCTGTTTAGTTTTGGTTCTCATTTTAAATACTTCATTCTTTTTGTATAAAATGCCTTTACAGGAGGTGCTCCAGCTGCTTATTGGTATTTGGCTCGTCTTAGCAGACTAGAGTTGAAGTGAAATCCACAAAATTAGGTGTACTGGGGATATTGGCTCTTTAGTACTAAGTATTTAATGTAGCAGATCATTTTCTGTGGTCCTGTGCTGTGTCCTTTTTTGAGCCAAACAGCTCCTTTTTCTGTGCTTGCTTTCATATATAGTGTTGGAAGGTTTTTCTCCATATGAGTAAACAGTAAATGAGGTTTGTCAAAATACTGTATCACAAAAGACCAGTGGAGGTGTGTCATGGCAGCCAGGATGAAGAGCAGGTTCATCCTATAGCTCTTCATGTTCCACAGGTTTCTCTGCCTTTCAGACCTCCTTAACTGATCTTCCTAAGCTTTAACCGTGGCCACATTTCTGGCAGCATCAATGTCCCTTTTGCATCAGCATTTACTGCAGAAGGGGATCTCATCCAGTGTCCAGCAACTGCCACACTGCAGAGCTTTAAGGGAAGAGTTGTGGTGATTGTAGGAAATGCAGTGAAGAACACAGCTGCTGTAAGTACATTGCTATAATGTATGTTTTTATCCCTAGAGATACATTAGTAGCACACATATGGCAACAGTAAAATAAATACTAGAGTCTGGAAAATTTAGATTAGAATTTTGTGTTTGACAACAGGATTTGGGGTGGTGTTTTTGTTGTTGGCCATTTCTGCTTCTAGACAAAGGCATTTCTCTTCAAGTGGTGCACATCTGAGAGGGTTGATGTTTCAAAATGAAATTGCTTAACATTATCTTCTTCAGTTTTAAAATCTTTATTGTTGTCATGCCAGAGAAGTGATATCAGCACTTCTAATGTGCATCAGTAAGAGCTCTCAAAATTGACTTGCATTTACTTTTTGTGGAGTTAGGAAGGGCACATAAGGTGAGTTGGATGGGGACGGGTGTGTTATGAAGTGCAAAGGAAATAAGATATAATTCATATTCCTACTAGTAAGAAACAATGTGTTGCCCAGTTTTTTAGAATCACTTGTTCCTGTAGTTGGGCTTAGTGAAGAGGAGAATGATCCTTACTGGTAACTTTTGTATGGTATATTTATTGTCAGTGCCTTTAGCTAGACAGGAAGAGTGTTCAAACTTGCCTGTTCCTTTCTATAACTAAATATTTTATGGTGTTGAGAACTGCCAGAGTAACAAGTGAAAGTGCATAAGTATTTCTTTCAGTATACTTCTCTCAGATGAAGGAAAGTTATCCTTTTTTTTTCAGACACACTCTTAATTAGGGTTTACCTTTAGTTCACCCATTTCTTAAGCCTGTTTACACAAAGGACATGAACTGTAACCCTGATATGACAAGGAGGGCTGTGAATCATTAAAAGGTCTTTGTGTCAGGAACAGCTGAGGCATCAACCTGACACATGATGTTCATTTAATACCTGTAGGGAGTTGTAAGTAGATGGAGAAATCCCCTTTATTAACCTGCATTTCATCATCTAGAAAATTAACTTGTGATATGTATCAGGTTTACTTAAATAGTAACAGAGATGGCATGAAAGAGACTGTAAACCATCTCTCACGTAGTTTCAGTAATGAGTATGTAGCTTTGTGTGTGAATCCAGGTAAGTCCAGTTTTTTAATGTTTCAAACTTTTTGAAGTGAACATGAAATGTTTCCTTTGCTCTGCAGATAAAGAAAACTTGCAGTGTGTTTGGTAAGTGCAAGTACTTCAGTCACGTGGGAGGTGCTGTCTTATCCTCTAAACCCAGATTTTTTGCAGCCAAGACAATGTTGACCCAGAATTGTCAATATTCTAGCTTTTCATAAAAAAGAAATGCTGCTTTGCCTCTTGATTTGCCTTTAGGGTTCTTGAAATCCTAACAAAAGAGTTTTGAGCTTTAAATAGCAACAAAATACTGGATTGACCAGTTTGACCACAAATTAATTCAATACTAAAGCCTAAACACTGGTTGGAACTCACGACCTGTATCACACCCTTAAAGTACATATAACACCAGCCTCAATTTGACTGTGTAGATAAAACCTTTTTTTTTTTTTTTGGTGGATAGTTTTTTAATGCCTTTCAGCTTTACTCTGCACTGCTGCATAGAACTGTCTGCCACTCTTCATGCCCAACCTATGTAGCTCAAGGCTTGACAAGGGCAATAGTTACTATCTTTTAAATTTTACCAGGTAATCCAGTCAAAGGAAAAAAATTAAAAGTGAGTGCATGGAAACAAAACCAATTTTTGTCCATGTTATAAGATGCTCAACTTTAAATGTGTATTTTCTAAACAGAGGTTTGTATTTCCAGATGAGATGAGCCAAAAGTTGTACCTTCTGCTATAAAGGAGAATTTTTCAGAAGTGTTCACTGATACTTACTCCACTAAAAATTTGGAGATTGCTATATGTTTAGTTTAAATTTATATAGGACTGAGAGGCAGGGGTAAGTGTGGAAAAAACACTAATTGTTTATGGGGCTGTTTGCAATCAGAAGGTTGAATCTTCCAATTGTGCTTCATATGAACAGCCTACTTGGCATCACTTAAAAATAATCTAATAAACAAAGTGAAGTATACTGAACAGACCTGTAGAAAAAGTCTTTTTGCACTTCGTTTCTGTTTCGGTTTTTGTGTTTGATTTGGTGCCAGATGATAAAAAAATTAAATTTGAAAGAAAATGCTGTCTAGAATTATCATATTCTGAATAGAATATGAGATGTGAGAGGGAAAACTGAAAACTTCACTACAGCACTGTTGCAGCAGGAGGATAAGGAAGCCAGCAGTGTCTCATAGTGCCTCTGGATCTGACAGTTCTGGCTCTAGTTGAACACTTCCTTAGTACAGAATTAAAACAGGGTAATCCTGAATGGTAAGCCATTGAGGCTACTAACCCTAAAAGTTAAATTAATATATTGATTGATGTACAAGAGCCTTATTGAATGCACCATTAGCAGCATAAAGATATTGAAAAAGAGGTTGTATGGTGGTGTTTGGCTCACACTTCTCTGGAGAATATTCTTTCCTTTTCAGCTGCTCTCACTTGGTGCCAGCCTTTCTTCTAGATTTTTCTGGGCACTTGTTAACAGAGCAGATATTTATTTGTCTCTGAAAACAGCAGGAAACCTCCAGATAAAGAGCATTATTTTGGAGTTCATCAATCAGGTTCTATTTTGCATCTCTATTTCTATTTATATCTTTAGCTTTTGGATATGTTAAATGGCAGCATCTCCTAAGTGAATTGAATTCCCCTTTCCCACCTCCATAGATAGATAAGCACCTTGTAAATTCCATTATGGACAAGAGATCATTACAGTTGGGAATATAATAGTTAAATGGGCAATAAGTGTTCAACTATAGCTTCTTTTTTTATCTAGGACAAATAACATGTCTCTTGATTTTTGTCACTTTGGAAGTCAGGGATACAGCGAGTAAAAAAGTGGATTAGAGTTATGCATATGTAGGACAGGGATTATTTTGGGTCTTTTTATGGAAGGGTGACATTACTTCGTCTTCCCTCCTGCAGTCAGCTTTGAGGTGCTAAGCCATTATCTGTTTCCATTTCAAACTTTTGTCTATATTACTGCAGTGTTGACTGAATTTAGAACAGGAGAAATACCTTACCTGACACTAAATCATTCTCTAGCAATTTAATTTTGACAGTGGCATACTTCTACACTTCTGTCACATGGTTGTTTAATAAATGTTTCCCCCAGTGGTTTAATATATATGCTTTATTGTCAGCTAAATGCTATAACAGAATAAAATATACAGAAGGCTTTAATCTATATAATAATTTGCAACTTATTTTTGTTCTGCTTGGAAGAGGACAGATAAGCTGTAAGTCAAAGCTTTAAAAATCTGTCTTTATAGCTGAGAAATAAATTCTAAATTGTAAATTCTAATTGTTACATCAATTACTTTTTGTCTAGATAAGTTATGCTGCTATAAATATATTGTCTAGACAACTTCTGTAAGTTACTGAAGCAAAGTAGTCATTCTTACTGCATTGCAATAGCTAATAGATAAAATACATGAATTATCTCCAAAACAAAGACAAGAAATTCTGATTTTCTGTGAGATCTTTCTGACCCTTTTCAAGGCAGAAGGGAGGGGGTCAAATTCAGAATTCTTTTTGTATAACATATTCTTAGCTTGGAAAAAAGCTTTCTTTTTCTGTATGAAAATAGCATATAGCATTTCTTCTCTCCCAGCACACTGTCCAAAATGCATTTCTCCTTATATGAAGACTGAGGCCCATAGGTTAAAGTGTCTGGTTAGTACTAAATTTGTGGGATTTCATAGTCATCTTCCCCAGGCCTTTTTAAAAGCCCTTGCCAGAGAAGCAAGTCCTTGCATGATTTCTTCAGTTACAAACTTGTCTTAAAACCACAAATGGATACCTATGAAGCTTCATTGGGTGATCTGAAGATTAGGTGTTGCATAGAATACTAAAGGTCAGGTGCTTCTAAAGACAAATATATTTATTTGGAAGGGCCTAATGAAATTTCTGGAGTGCAAGTAAACAGAAATTAGGCAATAAGCTTCTGGAGATGTTTCCACTCTACATCTTATAGACTCTGTTTCTCTGTAAATAGTTTCTGCAGAAAAGTGACTGAACAATTGCAATGAAAACTTCTCTTTGCAGGGATGGAGGGGCCCCTTAAGATTCCCAGAATGACTCTTTCAGGTTTGTTTTGTTAAGGCTCCATTCTCCCATCTGCATTCAGGCCCAGAGCCTACTGGAATTACCAGAGCCTCCTTGCTGCCTTCAGAGAGGAAGAGATTAAGCTTGTATTTTGAAAAGTTTGAAATGTATTAGTTAATCAGCAACAACCTGTCTGGTTCTAACTCTCCCCAGTACATGGTTAAGTCTTCATTATTTTATTCTGCAAAATTAGCCCCTTTTTTATTATTGTAACAAGTGTAATGTATGCATGCTTTCCTTCATGGAGAGAGAGCAGCCCTGCTGCTGTTGCCAGTGCATGCTTTCCACACAGCCCGAGAGAGCCACTTGGGCTGCCAGCCAGGAGTTGTGTTGTGCTGTTGTCACTCTGCCCCTGACCCTGGCTTTGGCCAGTGAGCCCTGAATGCCTCAGGTTCAGCAGTGATGACCTAAATCTCTCACTGCCACAGCCAGGTATGAAAGAGGAAGGGAGAAAATGCAAGATCTTAGGGGCAGAATTTGAGTGTTCCTTTTGCTCTAAAGTAAGTGCCAAGGAAAATGGGCTAATTCTATAACTTAAAAATAGGTTCTCTTTTTTAGTTTTTTACTGAGACCAATGGTAGCAGACATTGGAAATTTTAGTTGTTATTTGATGTAGGAGTTATTTGGCCTGTCTATGGGCCTTACAGAAGCCTGGATGCTTCTGGAGTGAGGAATCACGGCTTTACCTATGAAAATATGTCTGAGAGATGCTGGCAAGCAGGATGTCAGTTCTCTTCAATCATCTGCGAAATCTCTAAGAACTGGAAAGGTGGGACAATGGTGAGCCTGAATCTTGGAGTGGTGCTGTCAGGCTGTGGTTATAGTCCTTGTGGACTGCACCTCTGAAAGAGTACTCTTGTCCTTGATGGAGCTTGCATGGATTAGGATGTATCCATGTTGCTTAGAGCTGCTGCATTATAACATGGAATTTTCACTTTCTGGGGCTGTTTCTCAGCTCTGTGTCAGAGTTTTGTGTTTCCTAGTATTCCAATCCAGATAACTGAAATAGAGATGGTAATGAACTATAAATATTTGGTATAGGTTCAGGACCTTGTGTAAGGTCCAGCCAGAATGGTGCTGGTGAATTTGGCAGTAACAATAATCCTTCTTGTCTGGACAATGTTGTTTTGCATTTCTCTAAACTGCTGTATCTGAACCAGCCTTTGAATAGGATTAACTGACTGCTGCAGGAGAGTTTGAGTAGAAACGGGACAAAACTTGCAGTTTGGGTAGTGTTAGGAAAAAGTACTACAAATCAGAAAGAAATGTTTTTCATTATCAAGTACTTCTTCGACTATTTTTCAAGATCTAAGGCAACCCGTAGACCTGGGGGGGAGGTGGTAAAATCTTTCACAAAGACCCATACTTCCTTTTTTTATATCCAAGCCAGCTGTTATGCCTGCTTTCAAAATACATATTTATGTTCCCTAACAGCTTTTTTATTTTCTGTTGAATGAAAAATATTTTTCTTTCTATATTTTCATTTTACATTTTGTTCATCTGTAATGTGTGCACTGTGTTTATTTTGCTCAGTATAAATTAGCTGTGTTACAACAGCTAAATATCTGCAACTGACTTTAATTTTCAAGTTCTCACTTTCAGCTGGGATTTTTTTTAATGCATATGATTTCTAGGTGGGAAATTTAAAATACAGGTGTTTAAAATTTATCACTTGAAGAAGTCTGAGTGTTTACTCTTACTTTCATTCTCAGTAAAACTTACTCTGAAACTAGCTATTAAATACCTGTTTGTTTAGGCTTATTTTCAAATCTGCATGTGAGTCCTTTAAGTTACTGCTGTGTTTTTGTACTGATGGAATGGAAAGTGTTCCCTTTTGGCCAGGTCTACATATAGAGAATTTTCCCTTGATCTTGTTAGAGCAGTTGGTTCTACGTTCCACCCCTCCCACCCCCTCGTGTGTGTTTGCACCAAGTTGTCCTTCCTGTGTTTTTTTTTTTTTAACTTCCATTCAGTTTATGGTAATACTACAACCAACAACTAGGCACTGTTTTGTTGATATGGGAGGTTTTAGGTTCCTGTCTTTTCCATGGTGTTAAAGTGCTACTTTTATGGAACCCTTTAATATAAGGAGTAGCTGACTAAAAATAATCTTGTGTACTGGATCTTTGTTGTGGCCTATGGAGAGTGTTGTTTAAAAAGTTGCAGACTGATCACTTTTACTGTTGAGCTTTCAGAGAGGTGTAAGTGAGCTCTTGGACTAAAATCACACAGCAAAATAGACTGCAATTCCTGAGAGGTTTGTGTAGCATGAGTTTACAAGTGAAATCCAGAAATAATCTTGTGGTAATGAATGAATACTACAAAATTTGATTGATATTTCTCCTCCAACTTCTGTTTTCCTTCTGACTCTGATTTCAGAGTATGCTGTTAATATTTATACCATGGTAACACTTGTCACAGCAATCATTTTTGGTATTCTGGTGCAGTATGTTACTCCTCCTTCCCTCCCAGCGTGCCCTTTAATTACAGCCTGTCACAAGAATGTCTGGGAAAGTGAATAATGTGTACACAGCAGCCCTCATGGCTGGCCAGAGGGTGCTGGGAGTGGGGCTGCTCCCGCTGTTGTGTTCTCACACTCTGTTGTAGCCAGCCTGAAAACGTGACGTGCCTGGCATGAGACATGCAGCACTTGAAAGCTGTTATTTTGCTGCTTGGAACAGGGTAGTAGAAACATTTTGATAAATTCTCCAATGTGCAGATCATTAAGGTTCTTGATGGTGCTTAAAGGAGCAGTCCTGTTATGCTGTTTATATTGAGAGCATCCAAGGCAGGGTAAAATGTTTAATATTTGCCCAGATTTTGGTATGAATTTGCTGGGATCTTGTCTGTCTCTGACTTTTTGTATCTGCATGAGGAGTCTTATCTGACTACTTTCAAATGCAAATTTCAGGTTTCTGGCTCAGTTATGCTCACCAAGAAAGGTGTTTTATGTGGAATTGATGGATGCATCAGTTGATAGAGGAATTGTGTTTCCAGAGTCTTCAGCAAAGTCATCATATAGTAGTCACTAAACAAGTTTCTCACGTATTCATCCTTTCATATGTATTACTTGCTGTGAAAGCAGGAAGAAGAATTTCAATCTGGAAGTTTGGTTTAAACATTATTAGATGCAGCCAGGGAAAACACAGTAAGTGGACTTGGGAATCTCATTTTGAGGAAAGGCCACCTGAAGCACAAAGTAAAAAGCTTAAAGTCTTTTAGTATCCCTTGAAGCCTTTCCTCAGATAGGCACAACTCCCATTTCCCTCAACTTGTCTTCTTGTCTAAATGAAAACAGAAGCATTACAGAGGAGTGTGATCCATTGGTAGTATGGGGAAAGATGTATTTCAGAAGTTATGTCAACACAAACATTTGATAAATCTGAGAAATTTTTATCATATAATAAAGTACAGTTTATTTCTGTTTACAGAAATACATTTCTGTATAATGGAATTTAATTGTACATTGTAATTGTAATTCTGTATAATGGAATTTAATTGCACACTACCTTTATATGTTTCAACACATCTCTCTTTAAAATGTAGGTGTTTTACAGGTTGCTAAGGATATGTAGCCCATGGACTTATTTCTTCATCATGTTATTTTCAGTCTTAACAGCACCTTTGTAAATTGGATTATTTAGTAAACTACAAATTACATATTCAGGTGCCTGTTAGTAAACTTCCAGTTGACACTTTATGGTTGGATTTATACAGGAAACAGAGCCCCTGTACACATTCCATGATGGCAGTTTCTGCTGTAGAAAGTCTGGGGCATTCATTCAGAAGAGCACCTTGGGATTTTTTTGATGCATGAGATTTTGCTCTTTTTGGATCACTGATTTTTTTCCCAGCTTTTTAGGAAACATTAATTTTTTTAAATCTTTATTTCTTTGATTCAGGCTACTGGTATTTGGCATAACTGAGGGTTAAACTGGGGAGAAAACATATGTAACCATTTCAAATAGTCCTTCCTCTTGTGCCCCTCCATCAGTGCATACACCAGAAATAACACTCCCCTGTATTTTGAAAATAGTGGCTTCATGGAGTGTATTTTGGCAAGGCAAGGTAGCAGGTGATGTTGGAACATTTCAGACACATGGTGAACAAGTTCCTGTTCTTGTCTGCCACAGACGGGCTCCTCTGTCTGGGAGAGGGTGGCACAGACATGCACAGAGGAACAGAACTATAAAAAGTCAAACCTTTAATAAGGAAGACTGCTGTGCCAGTAAGAGAGTATTTCTAAGTCTATGCTTTACCAAAAGTTACTATTTCTACTTCCAGTGGAAAAAAGGGGGGGAGGCAGAAGGTAAAACTAGGAATGTCTTTAATCAGCTCAAGTGCTGTTGCCATGTGACTTAAACTTCGAATCTTTTGTACAGTGCCTGGGCAAGATGTATGAGCAAAGCTCTTGGAAGCTGATATTGGGACTTGGATGGCAACTCTCAGCTTATGTCAATGTGCCTCTCAGCCCCTGACTCACAGCTAATTCCCACAGTAGTGAGATACTGATAGTAGCACATTTCCTGCTCAGTGGTTTTTCCCTGGCTGGATGTTCAGCTGCAATATTTTGAACCGTACTTGCAGCATTTCTCACTGAAACTAGGCAGACAACGGCCAACAGTTCAGTGATAACTTAAAAAAAAAAAAAAAAAAGCTCATCTTATAGTATATCATCTTGTGCTTTTTGCCATCACTGCTATCAGCCCCAGATTTTGCAGTGCTTGCTTCCCAGAGGCCCTGCAAGAAGGGACAAATTCCTCACTGTAGCATTTTAAAGTAACCTTGTTATATGCAGTGCAGAAAATGTATTTTTAGACATACCTTGGTTACTAAAGCAGTTCTAAAATACAGAGGGACACAGGCCTTAATGCTCAAACCCCAAGTACAAGGTATTTGTTTGTGTATTTTCTTTTAAAATTACATTGAATGGTGGTTATATTAGGGTTAGGGCATTCAGAATACTTGGAGCAGGGTTTACAGTTTATTATCAGCATTTTAAAATTATCAGTAGTCAGAGAGTGGAACATCTCTGTTGACACATGGGACATTGTACTCAGGAAATAACATGCTGCTTCCTGCCAGCCTGAAGGTTTGTTGCCATTTTTCATTTCTGCTGGCTCTGAGCAGCGTTGGTGTCTAAGGCACAGCACTGTCCATTAGTCACAGGTGGGGAGCACTGTGAGGTGACAGATATGTCTATGTGAAGTAGAGGTATCTGGTAGGAGTATTTCACTGGAAATATAAGCTATTTTTGTAGTTCTTGGTGTGCACAGCTGAGTGCTGTCTTTGTCTCTACTTTATTGCCCACCACATCTTTATGGACTGTGATTATAGCAAGAGGAATTTGTGCTCTCCTAGTGATGTCTCTGTGCATATTACACAACCTGTGCAGCCCAGAACCTTTCCAAAAGCATAGCATTTACTTTGTTCATGAAAGCTGACATCCACATATGGTGGAAGTTATTTGTCAGCTGCTTTGATTGCTTGATTGTGGGAATTTTTTTTATTTGATTCTTTGCTTCCTGTACTGAATAACCCAAATTGATGGGGAAAGATATGATTGAACTTTGAGTCTTCCCTAGGCAACCACCTGAAACAAAATTAACAGCCAAAATGTTGACAGGTAATCATGTAGTATATCTAATTCTGCCTCAGCACTGTTATGCTATAATTGGTAATTAGGAGGAAAAGAAATTCCATGTGTTGAGTTTGATTGGGGTGCCCACAGCTGTTCTTGAGTCAGTAATTTATTTGTTTGCAAAATCAGCAAACTGGACATCACACTTGCATATGTTCTCAAATAGCATCACTAATTATTTTAAAGAGTCAAAAAAGGGAATTGTGAATGTTTTACCTAGCCCATTGGAAGCACTCAGTGATTTTACAAATGGTACTGATTTGACAGCCAATTTTAAAGAAACAGTCTCAAAGACTCGGATGGCAGAGCAATCTCTCACAGCTGTTGGAATTTAAGTAAAACTATTCCTTTCTCACTGATTGGTCCATTTTGGTGCTTGCTTTTTAATGCATTGTAGTCAGTATATAGAAGGCAAGTTTGACATGTAATGCACAAAGTATTGTTTGGATTTTGGTATTCTGAAACATAATTTTGATTTTTTTACTCATAATTATTTTGGTGTACAAAATATCTTAGTCAGTGCAATAATGTTTCACAGAGTTCCTATATGGAAAGTGGCAATTTCTGTGTCTGGTTTATGGCATGAACTACTTGAAGAGAGAGGCTTTCCATGGTGGAGGGATACCTGCTTATATTATTGAACCTGCCTGTGGGCAGATTGGTGGGAGCAGAGAGTACTGATTAGAGAGGGTAGACCCCAAATTCATATCTGACATCTGTGAGATCATGTCACATCAGACAAGTTTGACAGGTAAGCAAAAGACTTTCCCTCAAACTGTGATGCTTGTACACTTGGGAACCTACAGAAAAGAGCTGAGAGAGTAATGCACTGAAAAATATTTGTTAGTTCATGTTTTGAGAGAGACTCCAGTGATTGCACTGAGATTAAACAGTCCTTTTAGAATGAGATAAAACCTGCCTAAGCAGAAATAAATAAAGTTCATTGTTGTTAGTGTGACACTATCAGGACCACAAAATTCATCCCAGCTGTTTGAACACACTAGCTTGGGCTCCTGTGTTGGACTTGTTGGTGCAAAAAAAGAACTTCCTAGGGTCTGATATTTTTTGTTTAACTTGCCTTACATAACAGAAAGTTATTGTCACTTAATGACTATGATATGCAGCAGGCTAAGGATATATCTGTTTCAGTTTGCAGCTCATCTAGTGAAAAACAAGTACCCAAGGGTCTGCATCCTTGATGGAGGAATCAACAAGATCAAGCCAACTGGTCTCCTCACTGTTCCATCTCCACAAATCTAAGTGACTGTAAACATTCAGGACAACCTGTCTGAAGAGGAGAGTCCTGTCTACAACACAGATATCCTGAACCTGAAGGGCATTATGGCATCTTCACAAGCTATCCTGGTGATTATTGTCTTATCCTGCAGCTGGAGAGCCCAGGAATTTTGTGTTTGTTCTTTAATATAGTGCTTCAGTTGGAACTGATCAAAACTGAAGCTTTAAGCTTTCCAAGAAACCTCTTTCAGCATTGATGCAGTGCAGAAGTGCTTGGACAAGTCTGAACACAAGAGAGAGGAACTCCTCTGGCTTTTGGTGACTTCTATTTCTGTGGAACAAAATTAACTGGCACTTGATGGCTCTAAGGTGTACTTAGATTATTGGAAAAAGTATCTTATTGTGAATGTTGAAAGTAGCAAAATGAAACTGTACCATGTATATTGTGTGAAAAAGTGTGTTCCCTAATATTTGAAAAGTAATTGCTGTATCTTCTGACTAGCTTTGTTTCTAAGAAAGTGGTTTTTTCATCTGGTTTGGAAATAAAGATGTGTCCCAAATTGGAAGTCACTGTAAGAGCGGCTGCTGATTCAATCCAAAATCTGTCACAAGATGGAAAATTACTTCTACTCTGTGGAGAATTTAACAATCTATTTCTATAATCATATCAAATGTAACAATTTCTGGAACAATTACAGTTACCAGAAAGGTGGGCTTTCAACAATACTGTGTATACTATACTGTGTATAAGACTATAAATCATTTATTCTTAAAATAATAGTGTGCTTCCATTTTAGAATCTCATGCCTTGGAAGGAAGCATTGCAATTTTAATTTTCATGTAAAAACATTCTAGAATTATCACTCTTGTATGAATTGGAAGTTGAGAGTTTTCTTTGGCCCTCTACTCTTTCAGCCAGCGGTGTCAATTTTCTTGGGGATTTTTCGAGTCCTTGGACATGAACTTTAACACTGACAGACTGGGACAGCAACCTGTTTTTGAACTGGTCTGATGCAAGTGCTGCAGATGAGTGAAAGCAGGCTCCCACAAAGAGTATATGGTTGCTGTGCAGTAAAGATGTGGGGATTACTTTGCAGTAAGAAGCCAAAAGCATTTAAAGCACTGACAGAAACAGGAATTGGCATATCTCTTGCTGAGAAGCTAAAAATAAACTTGATTTGGACAACTACCACCTTTCAAGAGATGTGGGGGGAAAAAAACCCAACACCCTATTCCTCCCTAACCATGTTAGGTTTGCTATCTTGTCAAGTACATTATTCGAAAAATAATGCTGGAGATGGGAGGAAGGCTAGGAAAATAAAATAATTGGTCTTCAGGAACGCTCCTTGAAAATATTACATTTAATCCAGGAAAAGTAGTTATGATAATGTAAGACTGTCAGTATGGCACTGAAATTAAATGGGAATGTGGAAGAATGTGTTTTAGAAGACAAGAAAGTATTAGATTTATCTTTTTACATTTTTAAAGCTGGAAAAAACTGATGCGACATGAGGCTGAATAATCACTGAAGTGTGAGGATTAAAATGTATTTTGTAAAATTAACAAAATGACACCAGAGACCTGTTCACCTGGTTACAGTCACATATTAGCTTGCTTGTGAATTTGACACCCTGCTCTTTTATTAGAGCATCATCTGGAACATGGCAGTTTCCACAAGACATGCTCACTGTAGGGTAATGAGGATTTGCTCTGGAGATGGGATTATTGTATGCCTTAGTTGAGGATTTTATATCAAGAATAGGGAATAGTTTTAATTTGCCAAATTGAACATTGCAGCAGCTAACTATTTTGTTCTTCTTCTATCACAACAGGTTTCCAAAACTGAAAGGTCTAAAAGAGAGGTGGTCAGTGAAAGGCTGGGAACAGTGTCTATAAATCACAGACAACCTGATCACTTGTTCTGTGGAGTTTTTAGAGTTGGTGGTTGTGGGTTTGGGGGTTCGTGGTTTTGGAAGAGGTTTTCTGAACTAAAACTGTGGAAGATGAGACTTTGTGAGAGGTGCTGAAAGAGGAAGCCTTTGTTCTTTTGGTGGGGCAAGCAGAAGGTTTTGTAGAGCTCTTGAAAGATTTCTGGAGACTGAGTTTTCCAAACTTCTGCATTTATAGAAGCATGGTTTGTCCAGCTGTACCATTCTCTGTTTTAGTCTGCAATTGGATTCCATAAAGATTTAGTAGGAGGAAAAAACCCAATATCAATGTTCCATGTTGGTGTCTTCTGCTGCTAGCATAAAAATATCCTAACTAAATATTTCCCACTGTTGAGCCTGGAAAATGCAGCCTCTCTTAGTCTGTTTTTCCTACTATTTTAAAAACATCCTGAATCTGCCCCAACCACCTGGGCCTATAGCTTCCTGCCAGGACAGCCATTTTCCCAGACAGTACTCATGTGGGCTTCTAAAAAATGTAAAGGAATTAATTTTCCTTGGCAGCCTTAGAGCCATTGATCGTTGAAGACTATGAAACAATTGCTGCTGACACTGGAGTGTCCTTTTTCAAACAACATACAGTCCTTTGAGCTTTTTATTGCAGTTTGCATCTAAGTTCCTTGGTATTTATTTTGTTTTTACAAGTGGATATTTGTTCTGTTTGGTCCAACAGAACTCCAGCTCCAAGCTCCAACTTTTTTTGGAGCAAAGACTAAGACTACTTGTTCTTATCCTAGAAACCTCCCTTCCTGCACCCATTTTGTTTCCCTTTGTCATCCTGATTTCTCTGTGCCTAGGTTCTCTGTGGCCAGGGTACCTTCCCAGTTCAGGACAGGAACAACTCACAGTGTAGTAGAAAGAAGGGAAGTTAGTGTTTACTTCACTCTAGCTTTCACTAATCTGGTTCACTTAAGGTATTTCTGGTTTGTTGATTTTTGAGATGTTTTATTGTTCTTTCAATTTAGCAAAAGTCTTCCCTCCTAAATTCTGTTCTTCCCACTGGTAGTCTTTTTTGGTAGAGTGTTTTGGTAGGCTCTTCCCGGTGTTTCTGAACGAGAAGCAGTAACCATAGCAGCTGGGCAGACACTGGTATGTATTCTTTCATTTAAGTAATTTGTTTTTCTGATTTCCAAGGTGATCACTAGAACTGCTAAGGGCTAAATAATTTGCCAGAGTAGGTGAGGGTTAAATTTCATGTGATTCTTTCCTTCCTTCTTTTTCCCAGTTTTAATCTATCCTTAGGCTTACTGACAAGACCACTGCACTTCAGTGTGTTGCCTGGGCCTTTGTGCATTCATAATCTGTGTAGGCATCACACACTGGTGTGATCTTATTTCTGTGACCTTCTGGATATCAGTATCTAGACTTCCTGTGATGTTTTAGCCAGCTAAGGAAGATGTTTATTAGTGTATCTCTTAGCTGGACTTCAGAGCTGCATCACATGAAACTCAATAAAACAAAAAGCCCCAAATGCCATGACTTAGTTCTTCAGCAGCTGCATCACTCATGTTATCATTGAAGGAGGTACTGTGAGAGCCTGTTAGTTCTGTGGCCTGAGACATACTTGCTTACAGGGTGTGAATGTTGTACAGAATATCACTTGTCAAGGTTTAATTTATGTTTGTATATTTAGTAGCTTATCAAGTTCCTTCAGTTAATATAAAAATTAGGTATGTCTTTATTTAGCTTTCACGATGTTCAGATTGAGTTACTAAGAGGCCTGGGAATTGTGTGGGACTGAATATGGCCTTTTAATCTCCCATTTCCAGTTATCTTTTTTTTGTTGATGAGTCAGACTGGCCTCTCCCATTATTACATTAGAAACTTTACTGTCATCAGTCTTATCTTGCTATTTTTAATCCTTTTTGTTGGGCCCAGCTTGTGAAAATTGACTGAAAGAATTATTATTCTTCCCAAAAGTGTTTCTTTCCAGGAGAAGTAGTGAAACTTGATCTGTGCTGGCTTAGCTAACATCAGATTTGTGTACTTGACTAGCAACATTACAGATTTTCCTTTCTCTTTGAATCCTAAGCTATAATGCTGGTATTGTCAATCTTTTAGGTTTCCAGACTTCATAGAAAGCTGATGCCAGAAACTGCAGGTTTGTTTGGAACTCATGTTTCATTTGCTTTTCAAGTAGCCATGAAGCTTTAAGTTTGCTACTGGTAGTGTCTTTTAAATAATAGCACCAAAATACCTGTTGCACAACAGTCTCTGTTCTATGACAACAGTGTCTGTATTCCTTTAATTTAGGTTTAAAAATTCTTCTTGTACTGTCATAAGCATTTGTGATTGAAGATAATTCAATATTGTTGTATGTTTCTCATTATATCAGCACTTTAGAAACCAATGTTATACAGAATTTAAAGCTTTAAAACCATTAAAAACATAGAATTAGTAGAGTGTTATTACCACTGAATCAATTTGTAAGTATTTTTTGTAAAGCCTTTTCCCAAAATTTGTTTAACCATCATGTGAATCCGTGTCCAGATTAATAGTGGTCTTGTCAAGATAGAGAGACACCAGTGCATACACTCCTGTAATTCATGTATTTTCCTTCCCTGGTGATTGGTTCTTATGTTCTTTGGGAGCAGAGACACCAGGTTTCCAGACACAGTAATCTGTCTAAAAGAGCAGATACAGTAAAGCAATGTGGTGATCATTGGAGTCAATTGGAACAATCCAGGGAAAAGTTGCAGATCACTGGTTTAATTAATATTTCCTAACTGAAGCAGAATTAAATGCCTCCTCTTTGTCTATCTAGAATTATCTTTCATTACCTCATTTTAGAGAGAAACAATGTCTGCTGGTATCAACTTTTTTCAGCTGAGCTCACCAAACGAGTAAAACTGAGAGTATAAAACAGGTACATGTAATAGATATGGGGTGACATTCTTGCCATTTTGGCAGTTCACTTGATTTAACTTGGTTCAGTTGCTACCCTAAATGCGTTTTTTTCTCAAGTCCTTTGACATTTGAATGAGCTAATATCTCTGATTTTACACCTTTGCTTTAAGTAAAGCTGTTATTTCAGACAATGTTGTTTCTCCAGCCTTAAAGAAAAAGGTGACATCACATGTAGGATGTTGTCCTCAAGAGAGGAACTCGCTGGCTTTCAGTTTTTACATGTCCTCAGTGTGGAATGAACCAGTTCAATGGCAGCTCTTCAGCAGCTGGAGTGCCCATACTCCAGATCTGGAGAGATGCCCCATGTACAATAAGTACCTGGAGGAAGCAACATGGATAACTTACTTAACTATAAAACTTTATGGGTATATATGTAGCTATAATATGTGTATGAATACAATACAGTTAGCAAACAGCTTACTTTTAGTTGCCGAGGTTGTTAAAAACTGCCAGCTCTTTTTGGAGAATACTCTGAACCTAGTTAGAATAGCTTAAAGATGTTGTAATAATTAAAAATTCTCCTTGGCAGTAATTGTATAGGTATGCAGTGCACACACATACAGGTAAGCCAAGGGCTTTACTAAACCCAGGTGAGTCCTGTTGTCACTTCAGAGAGAAACTTTGTAATTACTTTTCAAGGAGAAACCAGCAAAATGGGAAGTTAGAGCCCAGTGCTGTTGCAATATACCTGAGCTCAGTTGTTCTAATTACTTCTTTTGAAATGTGTTGTTCCTCTTGGTCCTATATGTGCAAATACACTCTTACCCTACATTTCTTCTTAAAGCCCTAAAGATAAACCACTATTTACCTGGGCTTCTTCACTGTCATCCTGCCTGATAATGCTTTTACTGTGCACTTTGCAGGCCCTCCTTCTCTCCCTCCAGGATTTCATTCAGCTTTTCATTTCATAGGGCCTTGCCTTTAGCTCAACTTCCCTGTTGGAAACATGTGATGAGTTTTCTTGCTCAGAAGAGATTTTTAATGCACTCATTGTGTTTACTGTTCCTGGAAACTACTTGTTCCTTATTAGCAAATGCCTGAAGCCACTGACATTGGAATCCTGGGCTTGTAATGAAATGAGATTGCTGGTGTGCACAGTGAATGGAAGGGAGGGAGAAGTGGAAAATTCCTCTCCATGCCTCCCTTGGAAAAGCATCCCTCCCATGATGAATCATTGAGAGAAGAGTTCATGGTGATGGATGCAAACCAGTGGGGGTAGCAGGAGAGAGTTGAAGACATCAGGGAGTTATTCTCTAATTACTCTTTCCTGACAAGGTAGAATAATTGACACGTAGAGCTCGTGCTTCAAACTGCAGCCTCTTGCTCACTGCTCATTACAGGAGCACCAGTCCCTCATGGTCTGGGGCTGCTCTTGGGTGAGCACATCCTGAGAGTCTGCCATGAACTGTCACCTCCTCTTCTGGCAAGGTCAAGGTGCCTAAGGTGTCTTTTTTTTTTTTTCTTTTTTTTTTCCTTTCTTTTTTTTCTTTTTGTTTTTTTTTAAGTAGTGGGAAAAGACAGGCACTGGAAAAATTCAAGCAGCTCTACTATATGTGCTGCACATAAAAGTTGTGTGATAAATGGTCCCGGTAGCAGTAATCCAAACATAGATATTGGGGATCTCCACTGTGCACCTGTTCACTTGCTGCAATGCTGTGTTGTCCTGTTGCAGAGCCTCACCTGTTCACAATTTACAACACCTTGATAGATTACTACAGTACTGGACTTCTGCAGTTTTGTGCAGAAACATCAGTCTTGTGTCTGTGCCACAAGGTGTGAACCAGGTTAAGAAAAACAGCTTCTTGTAACTCCTGGCCAGTTTTCAGAAGCCTTTAGTTACTTACACAGAGGTCTTGCAAAAATCTGAACCCTTTGTTAAATGTCCAGATTAGACTTCAGTTCCTGAAAGTCAGACCTCCACACTCAGTGCTAAACATTTGAAAATTTGAGCTTGAGCTTGGAAAATTTGTCCTCAAAAGGGTCAGGATTTACATACACTGTCTATAAATGGTTTCAGTGGGAAGTGCTGGCAGAGCCATCTCTGTAGTATTGTTAACCTGTTTTGCAGACCACCCATTCTGCCAGTGCAATGGAACAAGACTAAATGAGGCATTCATTGATGGCATTTGTCCTTACTGATCTCATTCAGTTGATTAAAAGAAAAAAAAAAAAAGCTCCTGTACCTGTTTTCCTTCTGAAATCTTAGACTGACTACAAAATCCTCCTAAAGTCTCTGCTGACCCTGTTTCAGATTTCATTTTCAGAGGAGTGCTTTTTAATAAGAAACCTTAAGAAGTTCAAATATTAGCAGGCATGAAGATTGCTTTCTTCACTGTTTTAGTGATTCAGCAAGTTACAAAGCTGATCAGAGGCACCTTCAGGTTGAAAATAAAGTCATGACTCCTTGCTTTAAGTTAGATGTAGGCTTAAGTTCCTTAAATGCTTCATTCTGATCTGGCTAGAAACAATTAGCAGGGATGATCAAAACTTAAGCTTTGCCTGAATCCAGTAAAAGACCTGAGGGATTTCTGCTAGATTTTTTTTTTTTATTAAGCCAAAAGGAAAAATACCTCCTACAGCCAGAGAGTCTTAAATTAAGGAATAGTTATTAGAATAATAATAATGATGGTACTTCAAGAGAAAGAGGAGGGGGTAGAAACAATCAAAACCAAAATGGAGAAAGGCCACCCACCAAAGATGTGTTGAAGGGATGTAAGTAGCCCTGAGAGTACACACACCAGTCCTGGAACTTCTCCTGGTTAAGTGTGGGAACCCAGGGCATCTCTCTTGTTGTTTTGGGTGGGCTGAGCCCCGGGCAGGGGGCTCAGAGGGCTTGGCACAGAGCCCAAGACCCTTTTGCTTTCGATCTCGAGCCATGGAAAAAATTACCAACTTTATGTGAAGATTTACAAACCAGGAAAAGTTAAATAGAATGATTAGCTTATCACAGGGTGGAAAAATAGAATGTTAAGATTTTTATGATAAGGGTACAGGGGGGTCAAGATGGAGGAATCTGGGCGTGTACTGTCGTTCTTCCTTCTGCTTCATGACCTTCATCTTTTTGGTGATGGTGACACTTTTGGATTGGTTTAAAGTAGAAACTAACTGTCTAACATAGGTGATAAGTATTGGGAATTAACTGTAAATAATGTCTACGTAGTTTATAGTAAATAAAAGACAACACGGCCCCGGGGGTGGGCAGTGTGCCTTGGACTGACCTGCTGAATGCATCTCAGCTGGTCAGGGAGAACATGTTATAGATAAGAAATAATAAACAACCTTGAGAACCAAAGCCAAGGAACTCTGACTCTTTCTTTGACCATCTGGCTGTGAAAAAGGACTCTTGGGAGCGTCCTAATTAGGCAAATCCTGAGAGTTAAGTAGCACATCCCATTCGTGAGCAGTTACTGTCAGAGGAGCCTTCTTTCTTGCCTGTAGTGATGGAGCTGCAGTCTGCAATTAGGTGATGTTTTGTTTCAGGGACCTGCTCTAGGGGAAGTACTGCTTGTGTAAAGGCTGCCTTTACTCAGTTTAGATGTGGCGTAGCTTCCAAGGAGAAAAATTATCTCAT
Organism: Peucedramus taeniatus; assembly: GCA_013400575.1. NCBI lineage: Eukaryota > Metazoa > Chordata > Aves > Passeriformes > Fringillidae > Peucedramus > Peucedramus taeniatus. The sequence continues at coordinate 85,574 of WBNO01019595.1, read as the reverse complement.
TAACTCTTGGCGAGGAGGCAGTGTGCAGCCAGAATGCTCAGCCAGTGCTCAGCATGGTCTTTGTCACATAGTGCAATTTATAATTGCTGATTACTCTTTGGCCGATGTTGAAAGCCTGCCCTGAGTGCAAAACAGTAAGTAATCATCCTCCCCCACCTCCAGTCTCGTTCAGTGGGAGCTTCACAGAGAGGCAGGCAAGGCTGCCTGAAAGAAAGGCTCGTAACCTTTGGTCATGTCAAACTCTCCAAAACTATAAATTAAATTCCAGAAGAATCATGCTGTAAGTATGTTTACTGTATGAATGCACACGTACCTAATGCATTTTAGAAGTGGTTTTCCCCCCTCCCTCTTCTATTTCAGTGCCTGGGCTTTGGGGGATTCTTTTGGGTGTTTTTTTAATATCCATCATGGAGCTTGAAAAACCATGAGATTTCTCATACAGAAGTGCGTGCACTATAGGATTGTTCTTGTTTGCATTCAAGAAGTAACAATTATCCGAGCATATTTTTGGAATATTTAGAAGAAAAACAGTATTTGGACCAAAAGCCATTATTTATTTTACAACTGGCATATCAAGGAAGTTGAAGCTACATTGTTGTCATCAAGGTGATTAAATTTTGGGAAGCTCATGTCAGTGAAAACAAAGGAGTGTGCAGAAGACAGAGATGCTGAGTAGAAGTGATGTTCTACTCAAATTTGCCCATTGCTCAATTAAACTTCTTCAGTAAATGCCCAGTGTTTAACCCTGGCTCTTTCTTAGGCCTTCATGCTCCCAGTCTTGATTTCTGTGTGAACATAGGCTGTTGTTGCCTGCCTACTTCCCCTGCCTCATTTTCCAGCTGCATGGAAGACAACCTTCACTTTAATAGGTAAGAACAGGAATTTAGGGACCAGTTTCACAAAGAGGGCAGGTCTGGGAAACTAGCCTGCCTAGTCACCAGGGTGTTGTTGAGTTGGCTCGTACTGATGATTCCTGGCTTGCTGACATAGGTGAAACACCAGAGCTGTGAAGGGAGAGAACCTTGCTGATGCTGACAGACTGGCTCACATTGGAGCACCTTGTGGCAGGATTTGTTTTGCTGGAGGCTGGAATTCACGTGTGTGCTGTAGGTGGCAAATATATTCTGTTTTGACAGAATCAGTGTGTGGGAAGCTCTTTGTACTTGCAGGCTGCATTACCAAGCTACAATGATTTATGATGATACATGGAGGGATCATTTGAACTGTAAAGGTTTTCTCTGGGGAAATCTGAGATAGCAAGGTAAATTAATGCTTTCTGTGGAGATTAATTATGCAAAATTATGCTTAATTAAAAGAAATATTTTACTGTAGCTTAATAAAAAAATCCAGTCTTCAGTCCCCAAGTGGGCCTCTTTAGATATCAGTAAGGCTGCAGAATATTGGCAGTGGGACTTATAGTCAGGTGTTACTGGAAGAGTTTGAACTTCAGACCCATTCAGAGGAGAAAGAAGGGCTATGGAAAACTAAGAGACCTTCAAAGTCAAATAAAATGTTTGTGTAGGCATTTAGAATATACTGTCAGCATGGAAGGATTTTTACTGTTAAAAAAGAGTAGAAACTCTACTCTTTCTTCAGTATTCAGAGTACTTCCAGGTAACTGACAGCTCCCCACATTGTATCTGTTAACCACAGACAGCATGGAAGCAACTTAATATGTACAGAGAACAAAGGGATTAATGTCAAGTGTTGCTGAACTAATTTGTTATCCAGAAACTCTCAACTAGTGCGAGTCTGGAATGCATCCGTTCCCCCCAGTATTGCGCTTGTGTAATTATTTGTTTAAGAGGTATTCTTGTGTTTACTGCCTTTCCTGAAGCTGATGTTTGCTTTGCAGAGCCCCTCAGGTAGGTCTGGCCTCTTTGGGAAGTCTAAGGCCCAGTCATGCATAAATGAGGGACACGTCTCATTAGCGAGCCAGCAGTTCAGATTCTCGGAATGCATTCAAAGCAGGACGTGCAGGACATTTCATGCCAAAGAAAAGATTATCAGATACACATTAATGTCCCATGGGCAGTTGTACAATGTGACAAGTGTCCTGTGGCACACTCATGACATAAAGGTATCTTGAGAAATGAGCAGTTTATTTTATGGAACGTAGCAGATTCTCTCTTTGGATTTCTTTGCTCCCCTTTTTCAACTCTCAGCTACATCAAATGTTATTCACCAGAAGTAGCACTGATTGTGTTGGTTTTTCATGCCCAGGGTTTTTTGTTTTAGCCAATTTTTATATCCTCCTGTTTCCCTTAATGTCTTTAGGATTTGTATCAACTATGGAGCAAGATTTCAGTGTCTTCCAGTGGCAATCATTCAGCTTGGAGCTGAAAGCTGGGTGTTAACTAGAATCCTGAAGGATGCAAGTATCCATTTTTCCCCTGTGACACAGATTCTGTTTCGTGCCAGCCAGTTATTGTCTCTCTTGTCTTTATACCACCTCCAAGGGCATAAATGTTGTTTTCACTCTGCCCCTGATCAGGCTGATTTCCTTACAGTTAAAATTGCACACAGGAAATCTGACATTAGTGCAGCAAGCAGAATATCATGCTTAGAGTAGTAGCTTAGACAGCTGCTCAAACAGTGGAGTAAATCTGATAGTCCTACTCAGCAAAGATCATTTTTAGCTGGGGACCAAGCTGGGCACTCTTCTTTTTAAGAGCAATGTAGATTTGGACACAGAAGAAGAAAAGTAAAATAAAGCAATCCAGGCTGGGTATTTGCTGGATGTGTCTCATACCCTGTGTCTTTTATTAGGATTCATATTGAGTAAGAATCAGTCACTTTTAGGAAGAAAACTTTGAGTCTGATCTGCTCCTGAATGAATACTGAGTCAATACTGAAGCTTATAGTAAAGAACATTGTTTTGGCCAGAAGTTTCCATACTGAACTGTAGGAGGAAGCATGACTTTGTGCTCCAATTTTTGATTTGTTGTCTTTCCAGATCCTTAACCCAGTGATAGAAGTCATGTTTGTTCTACATGTCTTCTCTATGATGTTAGGGCTTGATTTTCTGTCATTGCTCTGATATGCTGCTGTTCCTGCAATGAATTCTCCTATTGTTTCCTCCTTTCTTTGTTTTCTGGGGTTATTACTTTTGCCATTTCTAGGTGCATGCTTTCATGGCATTTCTTGCATGCATTTCAGGGACAGGTATCCCTAGTATCACAGGTATCCCAGTGCAAATCAGTGGGATGATATGAAAATCTGGCATTTGATAGCACAATCTTGGCAGAGCTGAGTGTGAAATTTTCCAAGACTGGACATTAAAGAATAATGTTTTTGCAGATTGCTGGCTTTAGTGTGGTGTTTAGCCTGGCTGGCTCGAGGGCTGTTTCAGCTCTCAGATGTCCACGTGCAATACTGCAAACAGGTATCCTCCAGACCAGGGGCTCTTTCACTCAGGGCTCAGGGATGAAAGCTGTAGACAAAGCATAGCTCTTCAAGTAACAATGCTAACTGCTGTTAACCTGAATTTAGGGGAGGAAGATTTTACTTGTGTTCACCAGGTGTCCAAGGTGTTAAGCCTCTTCCCTTTTCATGCTGCAGAAGGAATCCTGTAGGTGTATTAAAAAAAAAAAAAACAAACATGTCTGAAGTCTGTTGGACAGGGTTTTTTTGTAATCTGAGAACATTGTAAAGCAATTTCAAAAAGCAGCAATCTTTTTAAAGAAGTCTGGGGGATGAGACTCTGCCACTGAGCTGAGTAAATGTATGAGGTAGAGAGGGTGTTCATTGTGTGCTACAGACACTGTGCCATAAAGAGAACTGATAGCCTGCAGGGTGTATCAGTGGCAGCTTTGTGATGGGCTCATGTATTCAAAGGACAGAAGCTGGGAAACTGCTTACAATGACTGACAGGCTTTTTAATCGCCTTTGTCTGTGTTAAAACATTCTTAATTAAATTAACATTGCCCTAATGAGAGCCTGCAGTGCTGTGTTGATGGAGGAGCTGAGCTGCTGCGGGCGAGTGGCATCAGAGTCAAGTGAGGTGTGGGTGGGAGAGAGCTGGTGCTGGCCACCTGATTTCCCAAAAAAGAAAACAACTGATTTGCTCAGCTTTTGTTTCAGTTGGGCATTAGGGTGGGGCACGATGATAAGTACATTTCCTTTGCACTTCTGCCAGTACTTTCTTATGGAAAAATACACCCGTTCTGCTGGTAGCAAGGAGGCAGTGTAGGGTAGAATGATGTGAAAGCAAAGCTAAGTTCAGTTTGACTGAAACACAGGCTGTAGTGGTTTAATCAAATGGAGAGCTTTTCTGTCAGAGACTGAGTTACTCCACACTAGAAAAAACTTTGATTTGTTTTAGTTTTAAATCTTTGATATGTACGGTCAAGAAGTGGAGCTCTATCCAGCTGTATCACATGGGTTCAGTTTCATTTAAGAATTGCCTCTCTCTCCTTTAAAACATACTTGTTTCCAGGTTTGTTGTTTTCTGCATTGTAGTTTTCTCTTGAAAATGGAATTGTCAAAAGTGAGAACTTTTCATCATTTATGAAATGTTTTCTGTGTATGGTATAACTTCCCCATGAAATGTTTTTTTTTTTACTTCCCCATGAAATGTTTTCTTAGGAAATAGCCTTTATCAATTACAGCAGAACAAGAAAAACTGCAACTCTCTTTAAACTGCAAGAGTGTAAGTGGACACCAGCTCTATGAACTCAGGGAAGAGCACTCTTAAAACTGAAAAAATGTGTCTGGTTTATCTTTTGCCAGAAATCTATTCAGAAGACTGCCAAGTGCACATACTGAAGGGGGAGAAATGCTGTAACCTCCTCTCTGATGTTAGGTTAGCAACCTGATGCCCTGGCATTGCACTGCCCTTGTCTGCTGGAGGTGTGAAATAACTGTCTGAGCAGAAGAATGGAAATTAATAGGTGATAAATTTATTTTGACACAGATGAGTTGTGTTATTCAGAGGAGGAAAATTGCAGGCATAATGCATTCAGGAAATACAGTGAAGCACTCAATACGCAGAAGTTTATGAGGCATATTTAGATGTCAGCATCTCTGACAAGTTTCAATAGCTCAAACAGTTACTGAAAATTAAAAAGGGCAAGTTTTTCCTTAACTGTCTGGAGGTTTGTTGGACACATTGGGGTCAGGACTCAGAGTTAACTAGATTTAATTAGTCTGTTCTAGCTTGGTAGTGCAGACAGCAGTAGCTGTACTGACAGTGAAATGCTGCAGATTGACACAAACTGTACACATAGAGTCCAACCAAGATAAACTCACATCATCTTTCCATGTGTGTGCTGGTGTGTGTCCTCAGGTGTAAAGTTCCTGCTTTGGGTTAACAGATTATTCCTATGAATGACTCCTCTTTCGTTATGAACTCAATTGAATAACCAAGATGTTTGGAGGAATATGTAGACCTCTCAATTATAAACATCTTTTTGCCAAATGAAATGTACAGTAGTTACATTTCAGAGAATGTCATTGCACTTCATCAGGCCACATATTCATTCCAGGCAAAACACTATGAAAACTGTGAAAACTTATGGGTTCCTTTGGAGAAAAGATGATTCAACGTGGCCCAGGCCTTCACTGGCAAAATGATAACAAAAGTAAATATTGATAATATTGCTATTAAAGATATATCAATTTTTAAAAGGGAAACAGTGATTTTTAAGGAAGATATTCTGGGGGAGAGAACTCTTAAAATGGATCTCTTTCTGTTTTGGGGGTGAGCGACTGATTATGTTTCTCTCACCTTCCCCAATCTCCCTTCTCCTCAGTTCCAGGCACTTCCTTTTCATGGAGGAGTTTGATGTGACAGCTCTTGTTCAGCTAAACCTTTGCTCACAGCAATTCCTATAAGAAATATTGATTTCTATTTTTCTACTGCTGTGAGTCAAATTATCTCAGATTTAGAGAGGATCCCTTCTTTTCTGTATCAGAGAGGGTAAGAACAGAGTAGCTGAAGAAAAATCTTGCTTGCATTCTGAAATCTGACTTAATTTAGGATGTGAAATGTTGGATGTCATGTTTCCCCACGTATTATATGGCAATCCTGAGGTGCTTAAGAGACCTCCCACTAAGCCATGAGGGGGGAGAGTATTTATCTTGCATATTGACGTTGGCAGGGCCTGAAGTGAAACTCTTACACTCAGGAGAAAAACAATTTTATAATGCTGAACGAAAAGAGCTTCAAGTGCTGTTAGCAGGCTATGCTGAATTCATCTGAGTGAGGTTTCCTTTGGATGATGCCACTGCACCAGTCAGGACAGTATTGCAAGAGTCAATTCCTTTTTTTATTTTATAATCTTTTAATAGAAAAAATACCCTAAAGAAGAGATGAAAAGACTTTTGGGGCTTTTATCTATTAAAGCAAGGGGCATAACAGGTGGGATTCCCCTGAAAAAAACTCCTTGGTCATATGGCATTTAGTGTAAGATCTCTTATGGATCACAAAGGCACAGGATAAAAGTATTAATCATTATTGTAGCACCAACTGTTTGGGCACTACTGACTTTCCAAAAGCAATCTTTCTCTTACAGTGGCACAGGATTTTCTCCATCAATTCTTTAGCTGTTTTCTAGTCTGAGAGCCCAATGCCTTCTCTCCTGCCACTTTGTGGCATCACTTTTGCATCAGCACAAAGGTGGTGTGAAATGTACCCTGACCCGATGCTGAACACTTGGCATTCAGAGCATGCTGATGTTACCAGTGATGAATTGCATGGCAGGAAGAGCAGCCTGGAGGCATTGCTAGGAGGCAATAATCTAAGGCTGCTGTCAGCCTCTGGCACGGTATCAAAATATCCCAGAACTGTCATGCAGGAAGCCTGGTTGCCTGGCTACTCATTGCACAGTCTGTAACCTTCTGTCATTTTATCCAGTAGGGTTGGTGATACAGTTTACTTCTTTTCTTTTTTTTTTTTTTTTAATATAAAATGACACTGTGTAGTGGAAATCTGGGACATGTAGAATTTTCCCAGCAAAGAGACAGAATACTGATGGTGGTGGTGGTTTACAATTACGTGGATATTATTTATCATTTATTTCTTGATCATTTTTTCTTCTGTTTGTAGCACTCCCTGCATCTGAGAGCAGCATCAACAGTGGCAAAGTGAGTGAGAAGTTTGATTGACCACGAGAGATCAAAAGAGCCGCAGGACTCAAGTTTGGCCATGTGATTAAGCCACAACCTGAACTGTACAAAGACATTTTGGGTAGTCTCCAAGAGGAGGAGCTTCAAATTAGGTAAAACAAACGTTCTGGCTGAAGGTCAGGAAAAGTACTGCACCGTGATCCCTCCATCCTCTGTTTACATCAGGAACCCCTGCAGGTGCCAGCCCTGCCCCGTTGTGCCAGGCACAGAAGAAGGGATCACTGGGGCTTCCAAAGCACACCAGGCTAAGCACAGGGCAGACACTGTTTTGGAAGAGCTCTGCAGGAGAGGGGGGATAGGTAGGATGTGCTGCTAGGCCATACAAAATTTGCTTTCTATGATTTTTGGCTTAGAGCAGGATGGGTGTGTGTATGCACTCCACATGGTATTTTTAACTAGCTCATGTTATGTTTCTTTGAACCCTTTTTAAATGTCAGTGGACTGAAGGCTTTTGTTATAACAAGCAGAGCCTGACAAACTGCTGAAGATTTGCACCTGTGAAATGGGGAGAACCTGGCACTAGGGGAGGTCTTTCCTTCTTAGGTGGTGCCTGCTGCCCCAGAATCCCCTCAGGAGAGGTTTGGGAGGTCCTGCTTTCCAGCACTGACCAGCCTTGGAAATACTTCTCAAGTGACCCTTCTTATATGTGTTACCTGGATGCATAAATAGGTATATATTTTCAATATATCTATATATATATATAGATATAATATATGCCTTGCTCCCCTATATAGATAGATGTGTAGTGTTGGCATTGACTCCCTGCTAGAGGCATGTTCAACTAGTTATCTGTTGCACTTCATTGTAGCTTCTTCAGAGGAGGTTGAAAGTTGATTTTATTTTATTTTTTAATTTCCAGTGTCTTTGAGAACACTGAAGAGTCTAGAGACGTAGATAAATCGCAGGATTTATTGCAAGAAATAGTGAATGGAAGGAAAAAAATATCACTTTGGTTTTTTTTCATGGAATTTTGCTCTTTTTTGTTGAGGTCTTTTTCCTGTTTGCCTTCTGAAGCTTTTAGGTTGAAGTTGTTTATAACCTTTTGTTTATTGTTTTCTAGGTAGAAGTTGTTCATAACCTTTTTTGTTGTTGTTTTCTCATCCAGTAATTATTAGCACTTGGCTTTAGGGAGCTCTGGAACCCCCCACCTTTTTTTTCCCTTGATAGGGAAGAAACAAAGCAAATTTTGTGATTCTGACATACATGAGAATTGAATATAATTTCTGACTAAATGAATGATTCTGGAATTCATGAGCCAGAATATCAGCTGATGACCAAAGAGCATAATTTGAACTAAAACCTTTATTACTAATTTGCTGCCAGCTGAATTGATGTTTCTGTACTTTCCTAGAGCAGCAGCAGCAATGCTCAGCTTAGCTGTGCTGTCTCTGCAGTGTGAGCTGCAGGAGGGAGGTGACATGGGTGGGCTGTACTGATGGGTGAAGCTCTGACCTGCAATTATCTCACAGTATTTTGTGCTCATCACCCCCCTAGGACAGAAGTGGGGACACTGAGTAGAGGGAAAAGAGCATTAACGTGCAGGGGAAAAATTTTGGATTTCAAAATCTGCCATTACCGGTTGTGGGACTCATTGTGTGTCAGTAAATTGGGCTTTGACTTCAAAGAGGCTTTTGTCTAAGGGTGTGTTGGCAGTAGCAGGGGGAGTGTGAGAAGATGCAAACCAGAGCCATGAGGGGCTGCTCCAGAGCTTGCCATGTCTTGTGGCCTCCCAAACATTGCTGAGGGCAGCAGCAAGGGTGACACACGGCTGCAGTCTTGCTCTGGCAGGGGCAGAACATGGCAAGAGGCAATCCCTTCTTCATCAGGGTATGTTGTGCTGCCTTTTCTCTTGCCTCAGGCAGCAGAAAGCTGATTTCAGCATCAGGAGATGGCTAAAATGCTGGAATGTGTAAAAGGATGGGACAAAAGAAATGGGATCAGGAGCTGGGAGTGAAAGGTTGATTGCTTGGGAGTGCTCTCCCCCAGCATGGACCATAAGCAAGCAGAAATAAATTGTGGCTGTGAATAGAAAATAGATGTTTACTGAAGAGTTTAATTGAGGGTTCAGATGATGAAATCAGGAAAGAGAGATATTTGTCCTAATTTTAATCTTTGTTTATATTTACATAGACTTAGAAAATATGTTCTGCTTTTTATACCAGAGAACAAATACAGAGGAGAGAGAACAGCTAAGTGCTCTGCGTCTCTGCCTGCTATTTTAACAAGAGGTCCTCCTGCTGATATGGGTTTGTATCATCATTTGCTGAGGATTCTTTTCTTTTTTTAAAATTACTATCTAGGTCCCAAACTCCTTTTACTTGTCATCTCCTGGATGAAAGAAACTGTATGATTGTTGAAATGATTGTCAAATGGCTGATGTTGGTGCCCTTGGTCAATTTAAAATATAAATCTTACTTTTTTAGGGTATTGAGAGTGTTAAATGGATGGGCTACAGTTCTTCACTTGGGTTGGGTTCACTGGTTTTGTTTGTTGTAACAGTGGAAAAAGATACAAGTTTTTATTTTCTTTTTTTAGTATACAGAAGACCCAAGTTGCAACATTCAGGACATGGACTCTTCGAAAATGTGATGGAGTCTTAGGGCAGGAACTAAGTTGGTTTCCTGCCAGATCTAAGCTGCTGTCTGGGGAAAACAAGCAATAGAGGAAAGGCTAGAAAGAGAATAATTTTTTTTTCTTTTGACAGCTGGCTAATCTATCTGAATTTGGAAGGTCATAGTTAGAAGGCACAGAAGGAGTAATAATAGCCAAGTGTGTTTTAGAGAATGCCCTGCTGCTTTATGGCTATTAGGAAAATACCACAGGAATGAATTTTTAAAAATAACTCAGCATTACAGGCACAAGGGGTGTGACTGTGGCTGCAGGAAAATGTTCTAGCTTCTTTTTTCCTAAAGTCAAAAAAATCCTGTTTGCTTAATATTTATCTCGAGAAGTAAATTGGCCTCTCGTGCCAGAGAAAACAGTGTTTGGGTTCAGCAAGTCCTGAGGCAAAGAAACTTTATTATTGTTTGGGCAGGATCTGGAAAACCCTGCCAGGTGCAGTGCTTGATACCTAACTTGAATGTTCCTTGCGGATGGGGAGGCCTAAACTTAAAAGTATGCAGCTGAGGAGAAAGGCTTTGATAGCCTGGTTTTCATCACAAGCTCAAGATCACAGCAGCAGCAGAGAGCTGGAAGATGGAGAGAAAGAAGTTGAGGTCTTGGAAAAAAACTGGAGGGTAAAACACTTTTGGAGAAACTCTGAAATAATTGTGAGGAGGAGGAGGAGGAGGAGGAAGAGGAAAAGTTAGTGTGGGGGGTGAGAGATGCAGAAGGTGGGGAGCTGTACCCCCACGTTTTGTGCTGTGGAGGGCACGTGCAGCTCCAAAGCTCACACACACACCATGGGCAAGATAAGAAACACTCCAGCTCTGATTTCACAGCCCTGGCTGCTTGATCAAAGACTTGATCACGCTGAGAAGCAGCCCCAGTGCCCACTCACCTGCTGGCTGTCCAGAGCACCCTCAGCATCCCCAGCTCCTGGGGCTGCCCTGCCACTAGGGCAGGCAGATGGGCTGTGTGAATTCTGGTGCTTGTGCTTCATGGACTGCCCAGCTGGGAAGGCTCAGAGGCAAATGGAAATTCTTCCAGTTTGATTTGTAGAGATTTGGTTTGAATCTGTTCACACCTGGAGGCTCCAGCCCTCACTGAAGCTGGGGCAGTAGTGGCAGGATTGGGTCCTGCCAAGAGTCAAGAGCCCCAGCTGGGGCTGGTGGCCAACAGCACAACCTCTCCACCAGCCCAAGGTTTGAGTGACTGGAACTAGAGGAAGCAGCTTGAGGAGGCATTTTACAGGTGAGAGTATTTCAAGTGTAGTGTTTATACAATTGCTGGCAGCACTTTTGATAGGTTGATGTCACTGTGGGCTAGGCTGGAAACTCTGCAGCAAAGTAGTAATGTCTGAAATGTGAGGCTGCAAGAGCTCTCCCTTTTGTCTTGTCCTCATGCTGTCCTGGTTTGTGTTGGTGCAAATGCAGTGTTTAAAAGTCTTTGAATATTGGCAGCTTTGTTGAACTGAAGAATATACTCTGGAGCCCTTACAGTGAATTGTGAGGAGGAGGAATGACATGTTGTACCTAGGTAGGAAGAAAAACAGCTGTGGTAGAATGTGGTAGGGAAGGGAGGGATGTTGCATTTCAATTCTTTGATGCAGGCAAAAGAAATTGTTCATTTTCAAATACAGGAGAAATAGAATTTTAAACAATATTTCTTACTTTGAGTAAAAACTCCATTTACAGCATCCGCTTTGAACTGCTGCTTGGATGTTTGTTTCTGGAGAACATGCAGTGAGTTTCCCAAATGTTTGGCAAGGGACAGGGGCCTGTTAAAAATTAACTAGAAGCTGAGATAAATCACATACAAATAGCTCAGGGAGTGTGGTGAATTCATCAGTGTCTGATGTCCTTGCTTGTCTCAGGGCTGCCTAAGTTCCTTTGTAACGTGTTTTGGGTTTCTTGGCTCTGAGATGCCCTGTCCAGCAGTTCCTTCAGGAGAGAATATCAGATGCTTCTCTTTGAGAAGTAATTTAATGTCTCACCTGACTCTGGTGATGAAAAAGGGATGAGTGTAAAACACATCCAGGCTTCTGAAGTCAAAGACCAGTTGATAAAGTTTCTCCCCTTCAATGATGCTGGATAATGGAAGCTTTTTAATTGTGCTACCACTTTGAACTAGCTGCTGTTGCAGGTTAGGCTGCTTGACCTGAGTCTCTGTGGCTGAGTGTCAAGAGGACAGTGTGAGGCAGGAGAATTTGTGAGTTCAAGTGGATGGCACTTACCTACTCTGGGTGCACAACATCAGCATTTGCTCACTTCTCTTATCTGTTGGGTGGGTGAGCTTGGTCACCTTTCTTACAGCAGTATGGAAAAGGGTGTGGAGAGATGCACAGAGAAAATTTCTGCTCATTGCTTGAATGTGTTCAGGGAGCTCACAAGCAGCCTGAGCCCCTCAGCTGAAAGGCTGGTGGGCAAGGCTTGAGACCACTGGAGGAGCCTGTGCCTGTTCTGCTGCAGCTCTGTGCAGTTCCCTTAACTGCAAGATGTTTCTCTTTCCCAAAGGGAGCTGTTGCCACTGAAATCTGAAGCAGGGGTTGTATGTATTGAGTGTCAGGACAGAGCCATCATTCCAAAGATATTTTTAATAGCAAGGTTTGAAAATCCCCCTCACATAATATTTTGCATGCTACAGGATTACCTTGTAGTTGCTGTTGGCAGCCTCATGTGGTTTGGAGATGCTGTGTTCCCAGGCTGCTCCAGGCAGACTGGCTGTTGGAAAACTCACAAGTCTTTGTCAGTTCAGGGCCAGAAATGGAGTCCAGTTGTTTTGCAGTTGTGTACTGCTGAGTGCAAATTGCAGGATTTCTTGCAGTCCCCACTTGTGCCTCCTGTAGTTTCAAGCGTAGCTGCTTCTTGAAGTGTCACAATTCCAATCTGTCTGCTGCATGCTCAGGATTGCCTTATTTGGTGGAATTTGTGTGGTTGGTTACCTGCAGACTTGGACCCAGTTGCAGTACATGGGATTCCAGCTGGAGCAGCAATTGCAGAGGGTGGTGTGGAATGGGTTTCCTCTGGTGAGGGTCTCTTTAGGGAGGAAGCAGACTTCCATATCAGGGAGGGCAAACTTCCTTACCTTCCCTAGGGCACATGAAAGTCTGAACTAGCCCGGTGTATTTTTAGTAGCCTAGCTGATACCTCTGGCAAAACCTGAGAGAAAAATGAAGAGAGCTCCACGCATTAGGGACCACCTGGTCACAGCCAGCCACAGAGAGGGGTAGTCATCATTTGTGTTTGCTGCAATGCCAAGCACACTCTTTGGACAAAGTGGTTCCCTGGGAGGGGATGGCTGACTAAAAGATGAAGAACAGTGTTATGAAGAGCTTATGTGAGAGGCTGTGGGCTGGAGTTCTGTGGCCAAGCTGTAGCTGAATCCTTACAATTCCCATCTAGCTCTCTAACTGCCAGGAATCTGATCAAAGGCCATATGGTGGTGAAGGCATTCCTTGATGTACCATGTACTTTCTCTGCCTATTTTTTGTATTAATGTGATAATTTTTCAAGCCTGTCACATATCTTTATTTGGCAAGCAAATTACCGCAAAAAAACCTGGCAGAGTAGTTCACAGTGAATTTCATAGTGAGTGTGCCAGGGCTGTTTGCTAATACACAGATGAGCTGCCAGAATGCTGAGGTTTCCTAACCCCCCACAAAACTGCCTGATGTACCTTGAGAGTAATTAAACCTCACTAGTTCTAAGAGGCAACCTTCAGTAACAGAGTCACCCAACTGTAATATCTTTAAAATCAGGACAGAACCAGTGGCAGTGGCATATGACAGGAGAGTGACTGAATTGCTCACAGCTTAATGGCCCCTCTAACTATGCAGTAGGGGTTCCTGGTTCCTGTGTAAATTGATGTGCACCATAGAGTTGTGGATTTCATTAGTAGTGAGCAGTTCCAGGGACTTCAACCCCTGTGTATTGACAGATGGCTAAAGGAATCCCCTAGACTATTCACAAGAATCATGAACATTTCAGAGAGAACACTCAGCACTGGGACATGGAAACTTTGAAGAGCTCCAACAACTTTGGTCCTCCAACTGATCCAGGAAACTGAGGTAAGATGACAACATTCTTTGAGCCAACTCAGAAATTCAGAGGGATGGAAGTCAAAGTGTCTCTCTTGTACACCCTCTGAATCCTCTTAATCAAATTTCTTGCACTTGTTTTCCGAATTTAAAACTTAACTGGCACTGCTCACTACTTACTTGTGTTTAGTTCTCTACTCATATTGTGCTGGATGTCAGGATGGTCTTTGCTGGGGATTCTGGTGGTGTCATCACCAGCTGAGGTGGCACACATTGCATGAGCTCCCAAATGAGGAGCTCTTGCTTTTGTGCTAGACTTGAACCCAGGGGCATGAGAATCAAAGTCAATTTTCATTGCAAGGCTTTTTTTTTCTGTTCTTTCCAGTTCAAAGATGCTGGTACTGAAGAGGAGTGCATGCATGCCACAGTAATCCTGCTTCACATGTAAGGAATTCTGTCTTTAACTATTCTGATAGGGGAAAAAATCTGCTGAGTCCACCTTTATAACTTTTTTTTACCTAAAATGGGGGCAGTGCAAAAGGCAAGTGAAAAGGTGATGTGGTCCCCCGTTTCTGTGGTATCCAAACAGTGATGGTGGCTTCCTGAAATTCCTTGAGAGTGCCAATCTCAAATTTTAGCACTGGTGTTGCATACAAACACAGTAAAATCATTCTCTGAGTACACACTACATGTAGTCTTTCCAGGTGTTTCCCAAACTCAAAATGAATATATCAGGAGTATTCAGGATAAGAGTCTGAAACGAGAACATGGACTGATGAAATGCATGGCGAGTTAAAACCTGGGAGAAAAGTGTAACAGAGGACTATTCCTGGCCTGAAGAGAAGGTAAAAATTCAAAATATTAAGTTGAAAAAATGACTGGGGCAGTGCTGTAGTAATTTGTGGTCAGAGGAAAGCAGGATTTGGCTGTGTCACAGAGGGAGGCATCCTTATCCCATGTGCCAGATGGATCTTGGCTTCCTTGCTCAAACACTGAATACAGGTCTGGAAGAGGTCACACAAGTGCACAAGAATTGGTAAGAGCAGAGTCACTAGAATGTGATTTGATTAATTTTGGACTTACAATCCTGAAAACCTAAGTGGGGCTGGTTTCTGAAACCTAGAGGTGGTTCAGTCTGTACTGTTGAAAACTTGTCTTTATGCTCCCTGATAGTCTTTGGTCTGTTGGCATTTTAAACAAATGGAGCATTACAGACATTCCAAATGCATCTCCTCATGTATCCCTAGGTCTGCTTGATGCAGTAGGTGGGGTCTGAGAAAGGAATCTCCCCAAGCTTTGAAAGTTAATGCAGCAATCTTTCAAATCATTACTGAAACTTACCACTAAAATGTTTTGCATTTCTTTCCAAAGTTGCAGGTTTACACCAATGCATTGTTCAACCTTTTTTTGTTTTTAATTGATGTGGAAAATCTGAAGTCATAAAATGCAGTGTGACTACAGGATGTCAGGATAAAACAGCAGGTAAGAAAGTGTTTTAAACACCAGGAAAACTTCAATAATTTGCTGTTTGAGAGATAGATCTATATAAACAAAAAATGCATAATATTTAACTGGACCTCACTTGCTAATTAATAACTCTGTATGTGTAACATTCAAAATTAAAATTTTAAAGACAGCTATAGTTTCTTGTTGCAAGTTTTTAAAGGCAGATTGGACAGCTTTCAAGGTGAGTGTCACAATGCATTGCTAAAATCAAGAGACTTTAGATCAAGCTACCTTTCTGATAAATACTGTGCTTCATTTGTAAGGAGAAATAACTTCTAATGGGGTGTATATAGAGACCCCTGGCACATGGGTTGGAGGCAGCTGTGACTGTGGCAGCTTTTCTCCAGCAGAACAGAACAGGATGATGAAGGCTGCTGTCATAAATGTTCTTCTGTTCAGGGTTGTCTTCTTATGACTGTCTGACTATTATGAGGGCAGTTACTGTAATCTCCAACTATGGTAAAAGCAATGTTGACCTCCAAGTCTCAGGTAATTTATTGAAGAAAACCTAAGGAAGCTTTTCTTCAGAATGAATTGGTTACACTAAAATCACTCACTAGGGATTTAATAACATTACTCTGCCGAGAGATGAGGGCACTGTACAGAATGGAATCTAGAACTAAAAAATCTTCTTGGTCCCTTCCATTCTGCTGCTTTTGATGTCACAAAATTCATAAATGCACACTGCCTCTGGTCCCAGTACCTGTCATTTATAAAGAATCTTATTTTCAGTCTCTTTGGAGAAAAGAGTTAACCTGTCTTTTAAGAACATTCAGTTATAAACTGGCAAGAGGTTAAATATTTGATAATTTTTTTCATGTTAATTTAGTGCAATTTCTTCTGCTTGCTTAAGTATCTAAGCAGGAATTTTTATTACCTGTTTACTAGATCCAAAACTATAATCTTCTTCATAGGAGGACCTCAGGCCATATTTTCATCCCTTTCTTGAGGCTCATATGGAAAGGACAGTCCTGGCTGAGGTGTGTGGCTGGAAGGAGCTGCCTGAAAAGTACCTGGAGAACAAAAACTGGAGAAGGATCCTCACAACAGAACCTCTGAGTGACCTCACCTTGTCTATTCAAAGCATGGAAAGAAGGCAGCACACAGAGTCACAGCACCACCAGCTTTGGAGGTGAGTGACCTTACAGCCACAGCAGCTCCCCCAGAGCTCCAAAGCACAGCTGGCCTCCTGTCTTGTCCTGCAGCTGTCACAAGGCTTTCCAAGTCCATGTTTAATTGTGGCAATGAAATGCATTGATAAAACAGAGACCTGAATCCTCCCCCATCAAATGAGTACTTACTGCTGTCTACCTTCTGAATTAATCCAATTCTGGGTTCTAGGGACCATCTGTAAAAATGGCAAAAAACTCTGACAGTCTTGCATCAACAGGGGTTCCATCTTAACCAGGGAATCTTAATCTCAGAAAGCTGTAGTAATATGATGAACCAGACTAAAATGTGTTAATCTTATATTCCTTGGCATCTAACAGCAGTTTGTTCTGGTTGAATCAAAGTGAGGAACTATGGTAGCTGCTCCTTCTTGTAAAATGGACATCTAATATTGCAGAAGCTCTTAAATTACCTGTGAGACTTCTCTTAAAATTAGTTTGAAAACTGTCATTCTTCCTTCCGAATAGTAAGTACACTGCTCTCTTCATATTATAGTGAAATGTATTTTGATTTTTAAAACTGGTAAATAAGAGCTATTTTACTCTGGGGTTGTCATCTTTTGTTTCATTTGACTGCAATGAAAATTGAGACTTTCTATCTAGAAATGAAAACAAGATTCCAAATCAGTAGCAAGTAACAGTCTCTTTTACTGATTACTTTAAAATAAGGACAAGTTATTTCAACTATTCACAGATATTTCTGACATATCGCAAAATAACATAAGAGAAAAAGATCATAATCATATTTGAAGCAAAATAGTTTAAAATTTAATGTTTACAAACACATTGCTTTTTTCCTTTTCAAAACGTTTGCTGATACAGTTTTGCAGGAGACTTTCTGTTTGATCACATACACTTCTGCTCTACACACCATGATTTGTCCTAGGGGATGAATGGAAAAAATTTTTTCAGACTTGTGCTTTGTCAGGAACAGGGATTTGGAATATGACCTCTAATGGTCTTGCAAATTTGTGTCTGTGAACTTTGTACAAGACTGAGCATGCTATGCAGCTGACATTTATTTTACACTATATTTAAGTATTCCAAAGAACTGAGGTCTTATATATATGTTTTTTTGAATCTTTAAGGCAGGGCCAGTAGCAGCATTTTACCAATCTCTTGTCATTTTCTTAAATGTTACAATTACTTTGTCAATTCTAGAAGTGATTTGTCAATTTGCTAGCAGTGATGATGATGCCCACTTAAAAAATTCCAAACCAAACAGAAGAATTCCCTGGGAAACTGCACAGCACATGCATGATACATAACTATAAAATTAGTCCAAACTTTTGATAAATACTTAGTTCTCACTAGAGCTAATAGTTGTTCTAGTTCTAAGGAATAAAATGCTTATTATATACAGAAGGGTGGGCAGAGTATAGACATTTGCCAAAGAGCACTGGAGGCATTTCATGGTCTGAATTGTTTGTACAGTGTTAACACAGCTGCCCTTTTTCCTCGTGTGTAGGCTTCTGGCACCTGTGGGAAGGGATCATTCCTGGCACTGTCAGCAGGCTCAACCTTACAAGATCTAAGTTCATCTTCTCCTGGCTGCCTCAGCTGAACCAGGAGCTTCTTGCAGGACTGAGAGCCCTTTAGGGCTTGCTTGTGGGCTCGATGCAAACTTGTAGAGCATTTTCAGATGCCAGTTTCCATCAGGTGAGCACTTGGTCTTTTGCCTTCAGGAGGTTACAACATGAAAAACCGCACCAGCATTTTCAATGAGCACCATTAACTGACTTTGATAATTTGGCATGACCAGCAGTATTGAAGAGGCTGAACTCTTGTCTTGTACAAAAAGAAAGTACAGCTGCCAATTACCCTGCAACTACAGTCTGTAAATACTAAAAACCATAAATATGTTAACCATACACATATACACAAAACACAGCAGTAGCAATATTACAGGATGCAATGCCTACTCTCTCTAACTGGTTTTGGTTAATACAGGTGCAACAGCAAAATAAATGCTATTTCATATATGAAAAACCTTTCTTCAAAGGTCAGTGGCAGTAAGCCAGAGCTCAGGTCCAGGCTTTCACTAATCCAATGTGACTCACACAAATTAATCAATGGAAGATAGCGCTATGGGATGATAATGGCTGTCAGTTAACACTGAAACTTTGAGATGGAGCTTTCTTTTGCTACCATTTGTAATTAATGCTCCCTTTTTCACAAGTGCTTTTTCTGTGAGCACTCACCAGACTTAACAAGGAACAAAGTTATTACATACAAAATATGATTTAGGAGTAAGGATTAATAGAAAGAACCAGCCTGAGATTGGATTTCCTCAATCCTGGGAGGTGCTCTCTATGTATTTAAGTAAAATGTCCATGAGATTGCACTTAGCAGACCACTAAGAAGTTGTTGGTCTCCCACTTTTTCTTCTTTTCCATGCAGTTCTGTTTCAAAGTTTGGTAGGAATTGCATGAGAAGGGCAAGAGGAGATGACTGCTGGTCCATTGTCTTAGCTAATGCTCTTCAGAGCAGCGTCCTCTCCTCAAGACCACATCATCTAGTCCAATATCCCCAGTTCTTCCTTTCCCTTTCTCACCTCTGAAAATAACCTAGAAAGAGAAATAGAACAATTTGAGTGGGGGATGAAAAAAATATTACACAGAAATAATTCATTAAAAAGTGTGATGAAGGATTCTGGTCTTCATTCAAGTTCTCCTCAGGTTTCCAAAATCACTACAATTTAGTTTCTTTTGGGTTTTAATTAGCTATAAAATAAAACTTCCATATTTCTTCCTGATTTCTCTTTGGCAGAGGCCTTCCCTGCTTAAGAGCTTTCACTCACTCCCTGATCTTTGGAAAAGTGTCCCAGTGGTTCACGTCAGCATCCCTGGCTGCCCGTGCTGACAGCTACTGCCAGGGGGTCAGGAGAGGCAGGGACAGTGCAAAGGGGGACTGCCAGAAGTGAGAAATTTCAGGGAAAACAAAGGTAAGAATATAGCAGATATTTGTTCACCTGTTACAAATGTATTCATTTGCAGCTGACAAAGTCAGGTGTCTTTGCTACTGTTGCTGAGGTAAATTTTCTAGAAAATTGTCTGCAGTAATTACAGCCTTAATATTCATTTTACAGCTAGACACTGTGTATGTCTTGTAGCCTGCTGCCATCATGAACATTATGATGTGTGAGCTTCTCACAGCACCTGATATTTAAGTCAGAGTAAACAAGCCCTGAAATACCCAAGCCACTTCTTCAGATCTGAAATAAAAATTACCTTCAGAGGTTGAAGAATAACACTGAGCTTTTGATACCAGTTTAATCACACAATGTTTCTAAAATTTTCAGGTATTAAAAGATTCTCCATGGCACTTCAGGCAGCTTATTTTGATTGCACCTAACCATTTTGGGTTATGGGCATTGTTAGGTCATCATTTACCTCCTTGGCCTGATCAGCTGCAGGCATGCTAAAGGGCATAAAACCACATGTGATTGCATATGTAACCTCCCTGCATTACCAAAAATTACTTATTTTCAGTGTCTTTGCCCTGGTTTAGCCAGTTACTAATCCACAGGGGATGATTCTTCCTATTTCATGGCACTGTATTATTCAAAGCATTACTCATGAGGAATCTTGATATAGGCATTTTTTTGAATTCTCTACAGAGCAGGCCTCTCTGTCCATGAGGCTGTTGTTTCCTAGGTGATGATTCCATTAAAATGGGCTGTACCAGGTAGCTCAGGAAAGGACACAGTAGCCTATATACTGTGAGTCTATTTCTGTAGCTGGGATATTTTTTTTTTTTTTTTTTGTGCATGAAACTAATTTTAAAAAATGCACAATAACTCTCATCTGTATTGTGATTCCACTGGCAGGGATCAAAGCAGTAAAACTTTGATCAAAGAGTGAAACTGAACCCATAAGATGAACACTGCAGTGCTGCACCATTTAAGTGCCCTCAGCTTTTTCATACCAGAACCCAAAAAGCAACACAATCAGCAGTACTCACACTCTTGATGCCTAGTCCTCGTAAGGTTATGTGTGTCTGTCTCCAGCCATGGCCACCATTCCTTCCCCAAACAGCTGGGCCATGAGCACCATTTTTCCTTACAAAGACTTGCAGGGCACCAGAATGCAGCCCAGGCACCTTGTGCCTAAAGGACAGGCACAAATCTCCAGCCTGAGCCCCGTGATCCAACGGCAGGATAAGATGTGCTGCTCTTCCTTCTTTGCCCTTGGGATCAGAGATGGTAAGGTACTGTCCCCCTGCAAAGGAAAAAGCAGTCAGCTGGGGGGGTTTGTTTGGTGTTTTTAACACTACTGGGTTGCAGGGCCAAACACAAGAGTTATTAAAAATAAATAAAGGGGTCCACAAGGTAAAATAAGGCATATAGAACCAGAACTAGTGCATCTGCCTCCTACAGGGTAAGATTTACAGTGCTGCTCTGCTGTATACATTAGTACCAGGCTGGCTGTTGCCCATCTAATTTCTTTTTGACAAAGTATACAATACCCCTCTCAAAAACAAAAACCTCTTGTATTCCATCATTTCTGACAACCCCTTGGCTGCTGCATGATTTTAAACCCACAGTGATGTTAAAGCTACTGTGCAAATTTATGCACCTTTCAAGCTGCAATGTTTTGCTGTTGGATAGATAACAAAGACCAGAATAAATGCTATCATGTAATTGAGCTATGGCTCTGTCCCTTTCCTTTTGTTTGGGAACTGTGTTAACAGGGTAAATTTCAAAGCATATCCATTTGCAACACTGATAGCCTCTTTTATTTAACTGTAATTTAAACTCTTAATCTGGATTAGATAGAAAAAGCAAGAAGCAGTAATGATTTCCACATGGCTGTTAACCCCAAATTCTAAAGCAGGAAGTTGTCAGTGAACATATATACTCAATTCAAAACCCTATTATTATCTCTTATCATGTATGAAGAAAAGGTGCCTTCCAGAAAAGACTCAGAACATGAAAAGTTAAGGGTCTCAGGTATCCATTAAACCTAGAAAGAAAAAAAGCACCTTTCACACCGACACTCAGAACTACACTAAATGAGATTTCACATCTTGGAGAAAATCCAGACCTGTATGAGTTGTTTGTACTTTTCATTAAAACTTTTGCAGGGTGGGTGAAGCCTTTAAAAATCTGAAACTACCAAAGGGAAAAAGGTTAAAAAAAAAACCATAACTGAATCTAAGAATATTTTTTCTTTATGCCATCAGATATTTTTTTAATTAAAAAATGTCACCTCTACCCTAAGTTCATTAAGAAAGTGGCATTTTTAGGCTTCTTAGTTAAAACCAAAGATTTAGAAATATTGGGGGTTTGTAATGTTGACATATACAATTAAACAGGATAGAAAAATATTTGTGTCCCTGCTGCTACTCAAATAGAGCATTATTTTTTGAAAGCTTCTCTTTTAAAGTCACAATGATTTCCCTGAAAAGCTGTAAAGTTTAATTACAATGTACCAGGGCTTGTCACACACTTAAATGGAAAGCTAACCTTGTCTCCGATTCACTACTTCAACATAAGTTTTTAAGTTCTTTGGTCTGAATGAGATTTAACAAAGCAAAGTATTATGCTGCTGTCTGGGCCCCCAGATCAGCATTTAGCCATGAAGTGGGATCCATTTGTCCAAGGATCTGTTAGAGACTTTTGGTGGAAATTTTCTCAGGGAGTTGTGGGGGTTTTTTGTTGTGGGTTTTTTTTTTTGGGTTTTTTTTTTT
>WBNO01019595.1:19378-63430 GCA_013400575.1 Peucedramus taeniatus | reverse complement strand
TTTTTTAATGCGTTGCTTTTGCAGCAAGGTCACTAATTGCTGAAATAAGCATAATAGAGTTTAAATAACTGTACCTGTTTGCAGAAGATAAATTATACCACTATGAAAGTACTGACTTATTAAGTGCATCGTTTTCAGGTAGTTACTGTGGCTGAATCCAATCAATAGGAAACAGATTTAGGTAAGCACAAAGCAAACAAAGCTGTAGGCAAGCCCCTGCAGGAAAAGGTCCCCTCAAATCAGCATTTTCTGCATGCAAGATAAGCTTATAATGCTTCAGCACAGCACCTTTCGAAATGCAGATTCTGATAAACCAATACAGAGCAAACTTTGCAAGGTGAAGGCAAGCAGTCAGGAACAAGCTGTGAAAATAAATCCTTCCAACAAGGTATTCCAGACTGGAGGGAGTGGGTGGGTGACTTCAAGGGACTAGTTTTAACAGGTTATGTCAACAGCAGCAGAACATACACAGGAAATAAAAAGATGAACTTGTCCTGGACTACTGGGAAGCAATGCAGGGGAAAAGTCTGACAAAAAAGAGCCAGTTAAAAATCAGTTCTGGAATTTAGTATGTATTAACAACAATTTTTGAGTAGAGATAATGAATATGCTTTGAGTGACTGACTGAGAAAAAATAGATTTTTAAATCCGTTCTTTCAAAAAAGGTATGGATTATGTGTAATTTGTTTTTAAGTGCCATTCTGCAGGCAGGATACAGCTGCCTGTTTTCTCATCTGCAGGGGGAAGAAGCTCTGCTCTCCTAGTCATTCCCAAGGCTTTTCAAGTGTCACAAGGAGCTCCTCAGGTACTAGAGCATCCTGTTTGGGGGACTCCTGCCCAGGCAGTGAAGACAGGACTTCCACTGAGCCAGCCAAACAACCTGGAGAAGGTGCCAGGTCACCTGCTGTGGTGGCAAATGACTGTCCCATCAGTGGCCAGACAGCTCTGACAGGGTGGTGCACGAGGAAAATGGCTCTCAGTGCCCTCACCCTTCCTCATCTTAACCTGCACCACTGTCCCGCCTGAGAGTTTCCTTCCGCAGGCTGCCAGCCCTACACAAAGTGAGCTTTGTGCACTTCAAAGGCTGCTCCTCGGGAATGGAGTAATCCCATCATTACAGGGAGCCAGGGATGTGTGTCTAATCCCCGGCACTGCTGGGGGAAGGGTGGGCAGGCAAGGGCAGCAACCTCGCAGTGCCCCACCAAAACCAACAGGGACAAAATCCATCCCACTTCCTGGGAGAGCAGAGCTGGGAGACAGGGAAGGGCTGTTCCTGTGGCTGAGCACCAGTGCTGATGCCAGTCTCCTGTCCTGCAAGCAGCTACTACACACTCCCCTCTAATGTTTGGTGTAATGTCACTTTTTGTCATCCCAAATAATCCTATTTTTAGAAGCCTCTGTGTTTCAGCATTTAACTTGTCTGCCTTCCAGTTACTTAACATTTTTCCTATATACAGATGGATTTTATTGAATTCTACTCCAAGCTACAGCAATCTGAGAGGTTAAACTAGAACATTATACCTGGCAGCAAAACAAAGACTATTTCCAGTACCTTCCATAATTTTGCTAGTGATAGGGAAATAATTATGTTTACGTGGTAGTTTGAAAAACAAGCTTTGTTTCACCATAAATAAAAGTTGTTCTCCAGTGCACTTTTTTTTTAGATTCCTTTAAGACAAACTTTTGCTAACTACATTTACTACTCCTTCAGAGACATTCCTATTTTAAAGATGACAGCTATGATCAAAGTGTAAATTTTCAATTGCCCTTCCACATTGGGAATCCTCAATTTTGCTTTTTCTACACAGAAGAGGAATCGGTGTGAAACCTACTCCAGAACTAAAGGGAACAGAAGCTGTGTCATTTGTCCTCAAGCAGGAACTCTCATCAACCTCAAGCCTGGGTGGCTCTTCAACTGCAGGATGTGATTGTACACAGATCACTTACCTGATACATCTCTCACTGGTTCCCAGTGCAAGTCATCATCTTTGTCCTTGATCCATCCACACAGTCCACTGTCAAAATCACAGCTGTGCACCAGCACACCTGGCAGAACAGAGCAGGAGGTCACAAAAAAAACCAACAAACCAGAAGTGATTCAGATTGTTTTGGTTTTCAATTTCCCATGTGGCTGACACTAGCAAATAAGTATGAAAATTAGAAGAAGGAGCCCTAGGAAAAAAACCTACAAAAAATACTAAAACAACAAAAAAGATCCTTATATTATTAACAATTCATGCTATTTTTGTGCTGAATGTTTTAGGAAATAGAAGTGTACGGTTCATATAGGCAAAGGGTTGATTTTACATGGTTTTATGAAGCACAGTTTAAAAGAGGGGCCTAAGATGTAGAAGTCCTGAAAAATGTATAAACCACCAAGAAATCTCAAAAAATCATAAACCTTAGGTCCTAAATAGGAGACATAGTCTTTACCTGGGTCATCGTTTGCTTCAAATTCATCAGCTGTAATCCCTCTTTCAATTTCAAGTATTTCAAACAGATTATTGCTCACTCCAGGCTGGCGTGGAACTGTGAGAAAAAATGAATGAGATAAGGAAGTGGGTCACTAACTAGCTTTATCTATAACAAAAACCAGCAGAGCAGCTCTGAGCATTGAGCTTTTCCTGGAGATTTCAATGCATTTAATTATATTCAACACAAAGACTCATAAACTTTATGCCTACATGATTTATGATTTGTGTTGTAACATTTACCTAAGCACTGTAAAAGGTGATTCCAAATCTCCTAAAGGCCCTTTGAATGAAAGCTTCTTTTTAACCAGGGGGGAAAGCTTTAACATTGAAGCACACTACTCCTCTCCAAATGCGTATCAGAGACAGGGGTTTCTCAATAAAATAAAGCCACATGAAAGTCCTCACACAACCCTCTACAGGAGAACCTCGACAGGAGGCAGCAGTACTTGGAAGAGGCCCCACGTGCACTTAACCTTTGAAAGAGAGCTGAAGGTACATCCATCAATCTGCAAAGGATTAGAGCTCCCAAAACAATTATCAGGGTTGTACTGGGAGTTGAGAAGGAGGAGCTCCAGTGGAAGCTGGAATTCAACTGTAATTACACTTTTTGCTTTCCAGCATAGCCTGTGCTTCAGCTGCTGTTCCCAGCTGGAGGAGAATGAACAGCTCTCAGTGATTAAGAGGCCCAGAGTTTATTAGACATTCAGCATCCAGGACAACCTGGAATTTATGAGCTCTTTGTGGGAGTGATGGCTTCCAAAGTCAGGTGGGTACAAAGACTCCCACGTATTTCTGATGATGCCGTGCCAGTTTGTGTAAGTTTCACACAGATTTCTTGCCTGATGGACAGCTGTCAGCTAGAGACAAACAGATTGCTATTCAAAAAACTGAATAGATCTGTCTTGGAAAATTCCTCCTTTAGAGGCAGGTCTAATCCATAATTCATAACAGTAGTAATGTGTTTCAGACGTCTTGAAATTTTATAGGCACCTCTGACACCTAAGGTATTTGTAAGCATCTTATCTATTAAAAACTTGGCATGTTTTCCATTTGCAGTGCTAAAATAACTATTAATGTCTCTATAGAACAAGTGAGAACAAGAAGAATTAAGATAACTGGAAGGACTGTTGTTTTCAGAAAATCAAATCCAAGGTTAAGAAGGAACTTCTTTTGCACTAGGTCAACATGAAAATAGCACTGCTACAAGAGCTCCTCTAAAGCCAGAAGACAGAAAAAAAAAAAAAAAACCTTGAAATTAGGACAAAACAAGCAACCTCCAATGTATTTATAAATATTCTAGGCTAGAGGTCTTGAATAAAGATTTTATACAACAAAAACAAGCAGTTAAAAAGCTCAAAATCTGTAGTAAATGAACTCCTAAATATAATAGTAATTATTTGAATCATTAAGTCTTTTTTTTCTTGTTTTCTTTTTAGTCCTTTGCAGATTTTTGATTATGTCTATTTATGTCTATTATTATGTCTAGGATATAATGCTCAAAACAGCTTCAGATTTAAGGTTGACTTGGGTATTAGAGGAGTGTTAATTTTTAAAGATACCTTAATTGTAAGCAGCATTTTTGCTGCTTTGTTTCACCTGGGCTGTTTTGCTTAAAAACCTTGAGATTTAACATGAAAGAAACCTTACAAATGTGCACAGTCCACATGACCTAGGCCAATAATTGCCTTGCAGTACATCTACACACATTATAGTCAGGCACATAAATCCATTGTTCACCTGAATTATGTAGGTGGGGTAGTTGAACAATCACATCTATGCTGCACACCCAGGGAGCACCACCTTGCCTTTCCTCACCTCAGACTGTGCCAAGGGAAGAAGATACTGTTAGTTTTCTATGCTGTGGAGAAAAAGTCAGCCTCAGAATTGCTGAGCACAGCACAGCAGGCACCCAAGGCTCAGACAACAGGTTCTAAATGAGCACTAAATGAGGTTCTAAATGAGCACTGTGGCAAAGAGCATGAAGGAAACTCTCTGCCATGTTTGAAGGTTTGTACTATACTCAAGGGTCACAGTTTTAAGGTAAATGTCCTGCACACCCTCTTCCCAGTATGTCACAGTCCTTGTTTATGGAAAATACTGCAAAAAATATTAAGAACTCATCTTGCAAACTACTTCAGTTTACTTCTTCAAGTACCACTTCTAAGGCACTGATGTTTTCTATAAACCTGAGTTACATCTCTGCACACATACAAGAATTCTCCAAATTCATGTTATATATCTGCCTATAATTAAAGCTCCACAAAAATATTTTTTTCAAAAACTTCCCTGAGAGTCCTTTCCAAACACTTTTTTTACTAACTTCTAGAAGAATGTGTTGCAGTGCTTTAATGGAGTCACTTCAGTGTTTGGACCTAATTACAGGAATGTGCACTCAATCTGAAACAAGGGTTACCATAAGAGATGCAGGACTCTAAATATGACCCATATGTACACTTCTTTTTACCACGACAACCACTATGTTCAGTGGTGATCGTGGGAGAAAGTACTTGGTACAATTATTTTCTGCAAGCTTTCCAAGCTCTTTCTGTGTACTTTATATAGTCTATCAGTGTGCTTTTCACTTAACTTCAATGGTTTGATAAAGCTTGTTAAATAGAAACTTGGCTTCTTTTACTTGGAGAATTTTATAAGCTCTGAGTGAGCCAATACACCCACACTACCATATTCTCAAAGTTCATGAGCTAACTTTTTCAGAGATACACAAATCTGGGGGTAAATATTAAATAACTGATTATTAAATATTAAATAAGAGTGATTACTTTTGGGCTTTTTTAACCTTTGGGAAAGCAATACAGCTTTTTTTTATTTACTTGCTAATTGTTGAGATTGGGAGTCTAAGAAAGCACATGTGTATATATATCAACTTGTTTGCAATAAACTAATAATTGCTCTTTTGGTGTTACAAAACTAAAACATGGAGTGCAACTTCATGTTACTAGTAATCGTTATTACTATTAAAAATGCAGTTCTCTGGCTTACAGAAAAAGCTGGTTTTGCACTGTAAGTACAATTCCAGTCCACACAGTAATCATGACTAAACTTCCCATTCACTAAAAACAACAACAAAAAAGGACAAAGATTTTTGACTGAGTAGTTATGACTGAAAGCTGTTAAATCCCACATGCGAAAAATTCCCGCAAGTGATGAGATCTCACACAAAACTCATAGAAAACAGCTAAAAGTAAGGGTAGTCCACTATTAAGTCAGACTGAGAAAACAGGAGTAAGTCCTGTTTTCCTCCACAGAAGACATTGATATATGATGGCCTAAAAAGAAGAGGCAAGATTTCACCCTTTTGTTCAGATACACACAGTGTCCAGGATATGTTTCTTAAAACTCTACAGATCCAAATTCTGCAGTAAGAGCTATTTTAGGAAGTGCTTTGATGGACTTCGTCACCCTCTCCAGCACTATTTACATATGAGGAGAGACACAACAGTGTCAACATGCCACCACTCTGAAGCCCAATCTTGCACTTCTCAAGCAGCTACAAGGCTCAATAAATTTTACCAAAATCAAGCATCTTGGTATTTATCTTTACAGAAGGTTTTCTGCAAAGTGACCTGCCTGCTTTTGTATGAACATCCACTCGGGAGGTGCAGAGTGCCAAGTGAGTTTCAGGGAAACACAGTTAAAACAAGGAGTGTACAGAAGCTTGCATATCAGATCTGGGGACAAAACTTGCTGGAAGACTGATTGAGGGTGAGACTTGTAAGACTCCTAGATTTCATGATTGAACTCCAGAGTGCCGACAGGAACAAAGCACCTATCACAAATGCTTAAATATAAAGACAAATACATTTTAAAAGGTGCCAGAACAGTGAAGACAAATGAAATGCTGTTGTAAAATAATGCTACTCTAATGATATCAAGGAATAAAAAAACCCCTATTCTTTGCTTTTATTATTTCCCTTTTTTCAACAGCTTCAAGGATCACAAAACCACACTTACAGCACTAAGAACTTTGCAGTCACTGAAAGGGAAAAAAGAAAGAATCCAGTTTTAATCCAATCTTTACATTTTTAATAACTGTTATGAGAAACATTTCTTAACTCCAATCTTTTCAGCTCCACTAGGGGCTAAGAAGGAAAACTGCTGAACTTTCTTTTAATACAGATAAGGGGGTATGTTCTTGCTATGCTGATATCTAGTATTATGCTTTAAATTTATGCTTTTAGTGCTTATCATCCAGATCCCAATGGTAGCAGAAATTCACAGTCTCAGTGAGAAGTTTGTTCTATTTGTTAGAGACTTATAACTAGAAAAGATTCCTCTGTACTTCACTGTAGTTTGTATCAGTCCTGAAATAGTTAAATATTAAGCTATCACTGCATTCCTCTCTCATTGCCATTCCCCCCCATATCCATATCAGGAGAAGATTATCCTTGGTGCCAGATTCCACTGTCTGCATCTGACTAAGTGGTTCAAAGGCCAAGTGTCGGAATTCCATGTTAAAAAATACAATTTTTTTTGTTCTCTAAAAAAGCAGCTCCCCAAAGTCACTGCAGGCTTTTTTAGAAAGGGGGTAAAGCATCTAAAGAAAAGCAACAACCCAATACCTTCCAAAAATTGCAAAGGAATTTAAATAACACTATCAGCATTTTTATCATTTGTGCTCTTTGTCACTGCTGAACAGAGCAATTTCTCTGATCCTCAGCTCATTTCAAATTGAGCAGCACATTCAAGAGAGCTCTAAACTGAAATCCTAGGTCAAGTTGACTCAGTGTGTGGAACAGCAAGTCAAATAACAACAAAGGGGGAAAATAGGGAGCAAGGAGTCACTAAGGGTATCCAAGGAAAAGGTAAACTAACAAAAAAAATAGAATTTGAGAGATGCTTGTAGAAAAAAATGTTCATTTGCCCCAAGCATGTTTCCTCTCCTGATGTGGACCAATCCTAGAGCACCAGGATTGGCAGGATTTGGTCTAGGACATCTGTGCAGCAGCCAGTGGTCCCCTTGCCATGGACTGCCTGACAGAAGTACCACCTATTCAGTGGCAGAGCAAAGCAGTGCTGCTTCCTCCAAGTCTGGCTAAGGCTCAAGAGCCCCATGGGAAAAAAAAAAAAAGGAGGAGAAATGTCCATGCATCCCAAGATAACCTAGATGAAAACACAACTCAGGTCTTTAGCAGATGTTCATGGCTGGGAGCACAGAACTGCCAGTGGTTGCTGGGTACAGTGCTCTCTATGCTGGGTTTTGCCCATCCCTGTGTGATAAAACACTACTTTTTGTGACTCTTTGGAATACAACAACCCTTGGAGACACAAGAGGAAGAAGACACCTAAGATGACACAAATTCTTTTGAAGATTCATAAAACTGAGATTAAATCCTACTTCATGACCTGAGTGGATCTAACATCAATTTTCTCCTCTGTTTTCCAAGAAAATAAGAGTTACAAGACTACTAATTGCTGCCTCTATTCTCTAGTGGGAAACAAAGAAAGGTAGAAAGAGCAAGGCTTTTTCTTCTCTTTCCAGGCAGGCATATGGAGACCACAGTGCAAAATAATTTCTGAGAACTGGCTTCTTTGCTGCCTCAACTGGAGAAGCAGCTGATGTGAGGAAATTAACCTAAAGAAGCTCAGTATAAGCAAAACAAAATTAGCTCATATCCACAACCCAGGAATATTACAAAGATGTCTGATGTAGGTGAGACTAAAACAGAAACAGCTCTAAAGAAGCTGGAGGAAATAGCTCAAAACCCCTTCCCTGAATAAATACAGAGGCAAGTGAAAACTCCACAAATGTTTTTGGAGGTGAGGAAGGTTTGGCACATCCACACAGCAGCTAAGCAGCAAGCTGAAGGTTAGCTAAATGTTACTAGTTATTCCAGTTTGAAATCCTGTATCGTCTTAACACCACGGTTGTTACCATTGTGTCTGGCTGTGAGGAATGATTTTGGAGAGGCACTGGCTTACACTTGGTGGGAGCATCCTGAGCTCACAGTGCCTCACACCGAGCAGCTGCAGCCAAACAGAGCCAGGCACTGCTCTCCCACACTCCTGGAGTAGGGGCAGGACTGGCCAGCAGGAACCTGAAGCTCCAGCCACCCTGCACACACCATCTGCAAGCTAACGTGAAAGGTGTTTCAGCTAACACACCTCCCCTCACATTTGCCATGGGCCAAGAGCACTCATGCAGCCAGGTCTGCAGCCCAGCTAATGCCCAGGAATGCAGCACCTGACATAATGCTCCCATGCTGCTGAGCCCTGGTGTGATGGCATCTGGGGATGTTCAAGTATCTCTGTGTCATCCTTACAAGTGCAGTACTGAGGAGAGGCAGAGTCACGCTCTGTGCATCCCACTGTAGTAATGTATGTGGGCTATAACTTTTCTACCTGATTTTCTAAATGTAGGAAATGTAACTTCCCCACAAACTCCTGTAGTAACAGGATTCAAGAGGTGAAGAAACACCTTACTCTACAAGCAATGCTTTCTTTGAGAAAGTAGCACATTCTTCTGAAAATGAACTGTTTTGTACTTGACTGTAGGTTTCAAATCCTTAACAAATGCTTTTGAGCACTCCCAACACAAACGCTTCTAGACAGAGAGAAAGTAGGAGAGGACTCCAGTGACCTCTACCCAGATGATACTTTCAAAGTGTCCAGAAGAGAAAAGAGAGAAAAACAGAGCAGAAAGCAGAGCGGAAAGGAGAGAAAAAGATGAGAGGAGAAAAAAAGACACTAGCTTCATTGAAGATCACACTACTAGCATCATCTGGAACACAAGTGGAGTATGCTTTCGGTTACATGGTTAAGTCACACACATTTGTGTATCAAACATGTCTCTAACATGGAACCCAAAAAAATTACATGGGATTGAAGACAGACATCTGTTGACTTGATCCAAGGACTCTCTGTCCCTGTATTACCTGCTGAGGCCAGGAACAGCTGGTGCTCGACCCGTTTCAGTCCTGCTGTGCTCTGCACTGAAGCCTTTGAAGCTATGTATGTATATCCCAAACCTCAGAGTGTGGCAGCTGACCTAAACCAGCAGTTGATAAACACTTTGCAAAGGTCCTGTGTTTTATGTACCACAATGTAAGCTGCACTCAGACCAAGTCAAACTTCAAAGGCTTTCACTTTCCTATTTTCCAAACTCCTATATCTGAAACACATGTATTGAAAGCGTTAGCTTCAAAATCCCTCTAGGGACAATACAGAAAGACTAATTGTAAATAATAAGCTTTACACAGAGGACTATTATGACTTCATGAAAATAGCTGAAAACTACCCCTCTGCTTTAGTATTCCAGAGAACACTTGCAACATGAGACCTGAGAAGCATAATGCTGGAGTCTACAATAATTTCCACAAAACTATATTTTTAACTGTTGGGTCCCATTAGATTAAGCTTTGTAAATCTTTATTTCCTTTTAGAATTTCACTTAAATTCTAAAATCCATATTTTTAACTGAATATGAAGCCAAAAGTACACTTTACTAAGCAGTACCAGGATTTGTCTATTATCTTTTGTCAGCTTCACTCTCCCATTTTCTGTCTAAAACAGATAAAATGTCACGGGGAAAACTCTTTTACAAGGAACAAAATATTTCCCTGAGTAATGACCTAGAACAACAAAGCCCAAGAAACCACCACATAGATGCCAAAGCAACCAGAAAAAAACTCCCACATTGCTTGTGCACCTGCTCTGAGACAGCAAACTTTTCCTCCTACTACATTGCTTCAGCAGTTTTATTGTACAACAAGCTGGAGAGCTGATCCAACACACCCTCCCCGTCTCTAAAATTAGCCGCAGAACTAAAGATGAAATCGGGTGTTGAGTATTTCTTGGCAGATACGCACGGCTCCGTAAGTGCCAGTAATGTCTCCTGTGGTATGCGCTAGAGCTGGCACAATGGTGCTGTGGACTTCAGAGGAGCTGCTAAAGTTACATGTGTTCATGCTATGAGAATCTT
The DNA here is from genome assembly GCA_013400575.1 of Peucedramus taeniatus. NCBI lineage: Eukaryota > Metazoa > Chordata > Aves > Passeriformes > Fringillidae > Peucedramus > Peucedramus taeniatus. The sequence continues at coordinate 53,017 of WBNO01019595.1, read as the reverse complement.
TACTATCTTCAGCTATTCACATATCCCTTTCCACAGACACAGTCCAGAAAAATACCCTCTATGCTATTTTTATGCATTTTTTCCATTGTTTAGTCATGAACATCTGAGACTATTTGAACCCATACAAAAGAGGTCACATAGAAGTCTTTAGATAATCAGGAGTGATCCCATTTCTTTACCATTCTTAAAGCTGTGGTAATACTTTGTTCAGGAGGGACTCTCAACTCTGGATTTAAATCCATTGACTACTTAATGAGTCATATTGCACTTCAATACTTTTCAATGAAATGTCTTTCACTTTCTTAAAACCTTCATCTGAAAGCATAATTAAGTACTTCCACAGAACAATACACTCAGTAATTTTAGGGGGAAAAATAAACACTTTTTTGATTAATTGATTCAGTACTTCCATCCCAAACTTTTGTTAGGTAATAAAATCAACTACTTGTGCAGCTTTACCATATAACCATTTTCAGTTTCATTTCTCTGTTCTCAATGGTATAGTGTTCCAAAAATCCCAAACAGTATAGCGCATGCTTTCATCTACAGCTTTGATAAACAAAAGCATATGGAAAATTACTTACTGAACACATCTCCTCGGGGTTTCTGAGGATCTGGCTGGATCCTGTTGTCATCTATAACTCCTTGGGAAGATGTAGTTTCAATGGGAACATGTGCAGGCTCTTCAGTTGTTACCAGAGGAGTTCTTTGTGGTGGCAGTGTAGGTCTTACCGTTGTAGGCTGAGGTGTTGTTGGAGGCGGAGGCTTCACCACTGGTGTCGTGACCGGCCTTGTTGTCACTGGCACGTATCTCGTGGTTGGCTTGGGTGTCAGTCGAGTCGTTGTCCTGGGTGCAGGATGAGTTGGCACAGGTGTAGGACGAGTTGTTGGCTCAGGTGTTGGCCGAGCTGTTGGCCTAGGTGTTGGCCCAAATGTTGGACGAGTTGTTGGCCCAAGTGTTGGCAAAGCAGATACATGCAGTGGTCTGAGGAGTTGAGCCCTCAGCATCAACAATCCTAATCATTCTACCACTGCCTCCCTCAGGGAGAGTGCAATTGGCCTTGAATATGTGATATGGACCAGGTGGTTCAATCAGAACAACAGGAATAACTGCAAAAAGAGTCAAAATGGGACCAAAATGGACATCTCAGCCTCTCACTCCAGAAACTTAACAATCTATTTCGTTATGACACAGAGACACTTGGATGAAATAATTTTTCTTCCTCTGAAGTTTTCCATTAGTTAGAAACATACTTTAGCATCAGCACTGTTAAATTATCACATCCCTTTAGGTCGTACTTGGCACTGCAGCAATTTAGAGATAATTTAGAATGACTGAAGCTCAAGACACTTCCATCCCCCCTCCTCTCAAGCATCAAGTCTCTTTCAGAGCTGGCAAAACTTACACAAAGGAATGCTGGTTTAAAAGGCATGGGCAGGAAGCCATGGGTTAAGCAGCCCTCTAAACTGGACAAGTTTGTAATCAGCAGTGGAAGCAAGCTTAGTAAGATCCTGATATTACAACCATTTTGATCACAGATGACCAGATACTTTTGGATTAAGAAAGTTCTTGCAGATCTTTCCTTTTAAACATTTCTCCTTGTCAATAAGCAGTAATCATTTTAGAGATTGAACCAAGCCAGCCTTCATTCAGATCCTTCCTTTTGCTAAACACCAGGAAACTAAAACATTTATCAGCCTTCACAAAAATGAGGTGCTGCATTGAGCACCACTTTCACCCCACTGACAGTGCCCACAGTACCATCTCCTCCAATGTTTCATAAAGGACAACAAATTTTAACTTAGTTTCACAAGGAGAGCTTCTGAAGACATGAAACACAAGAACATGTTTTGTTGTTTTCTATTGGTAAATAAGCCTTTTCTATCTCACTGGAGATCTTAAAAGGCTCAGTAAGAACTCTAGTCACATATTTTGTGTGCAAGCGTTTCAAGTATAACACACAGCTAAAATGAAGAACTACTGTTTGTTAAACAGTGAATTGTTTATGATAGCAGGTGAAAATGTTTTCCCTCTGGCCACTTGTTTAATACTATCCCTTTGAATACCCTGCAGTTTTGACATTTATAGAATATTAAAATATAAAACACCCCTTAGGACCATGTCCCAGTAACACACATTAAATGTGCCCACATGTACTTGGCAAGCCCTCAGGATGTGATGGAACACCTTTTACCATGACAGCTACAGCCAAAGGGGAAAAATGGTGCTGATGTTTAAAGAGATCAGTGAGTCACCAAAGACCAGGTCCCACAAAGGAATTCAGGATCAAAAAGATCCAGCAGATGTCACAGAGCTGCACACTCCTGTGGGATGTCAAATATGGCAGAGCTCCAACTCTTATTCTGTACCAAGGGGGTGGCTGCTTCTCCCAAGAGAAAGGTGGCCAAGGGAATTTTCCAACAGCAAATCCTTCCAGAGAAATCCTCTCTCCTGGCTCTTCTCACATCTGGGAAGCAGCAGGGAGTGGATGGGGTGAGCTGCTGAAACGGGCCAGTTGTGGAGTGTACATAACAACAGGGTATGAGTAATGTGCACTGTTTGATCAGACCTACCCTGCTTACTCAGTTGTTCCCATCCTGAAGCAATCTCTAGAATCAAGCTGTGAATAGGGAGAGGTGAATTTCTTTCTAATTATGAAAATGTCTCAGGGAAAGATATTTTTACCAAGGCATGCTAAGACTTAGAAAACTCCAACTACAGTTCCTGGCCCTTATTTAGTATTAAAAATAGTTAAGAGAAACTGAGCCTGACAGTGCTGTACCTTAAAGTTTACAAAATGGGACACATAAGCTTTCAGAATCTCTGTTTTAAAAGGAGCACTACATACGTATGCAGTTTGTTCCATTGTCTCTGTACCCTTCTTTACATTTGCATTTGTAGGATCCTGGAGTGTTGTAGCAGTGTGAAAAACTACCACACTGGTGGTGGCCAAGGGAACATTCATCTATATCTGCAACAGAAAATTGACATTAAAAATAATTTGCTTCATAGAAACCTGACTTTCTGCTTATCCCTGCAAAAAAAAAAAAACAAACATTAGTACAATTTTGATTATTAAAAAAAAAGAAAAAAAACTTTTGCCAGTGGGAAAAGGAAAATAGACAGTGACAAATCAATGTGGTGATGCAAACATTGGGAAAATAGGGACTATTGGGCAACTTTGGTATTGCTCAGCTTTTATCTTAACAGCAACTTCAGACATGCCATAGGTAGATTGAAGCTGAGATCATTAAGATCACAATTTTAACAATCACTTCTTACAGGTGACAGAATAAGAGTAAAACAAACTGAGTGCAGGAATACGCATGTTCTTAATCACACAGATATTAAATCAGTTTTGCTTCATAAAATTCTTCCTATATTATGCATCTGTATAAATGTTTCTACACCAAGCAGAAACTGTTGCAAACATTTCATATGGCATATCCACATTTATTGTCAGTGATGCAAGCAAAAATCTCCAAATTCCAGCACTCTGAATACAAATTTCTCTGAAAAAAAAATCCTTAGGCAAATATAAAGCAATGCCTCATTATCTCCACATGATCTTTTTTTCAGTGTAAGACTCATAACCAGTTGGGACTCTGTGAAACTAAGGCAGAGAGACCTGGGAATATCTTTGTTGAAGGGCATACACCAGCTGCATTCCAGTCTCATGTCCAGACAAAAACAGGTTATTTCCCAACTCCTGCCTCTTCCCCACCTGTCTGCAGGGGAAGGAAAGTTGGGCAGTCTGGGTTGGGTGGAGCTAGGGTGGGAGGAGCTAGGGTGTGCACATATTCTTGGATCTTGGGACATGCTATGGAGCACACCAGTGTTACAGCTCAGACACAGCCTAAACTCATACACTGCTCCAAGCCTGCAACTGCTGGTGACAGTGAACCCTGAGGAAAAACAGCTTTGGAAAGGAATTCCTGGAGTCATCAGCTCTGTTCTCCCCACTAGCTTCCACATAAGAACCAGTCACAAAAATGTGGGCCAAATATATCCCTTCTCTTTCACAGCCTATTTCTATAATCCACCCTTTCATAAAATACTGATGCAGTGCAAAACAACCTGCTTCAACATTTTAGCCATAATAAATAAACATTCCTCTTTGAACCACAATTTAAATTTTTGAATAGGCAGCTCTATTACATGCACCTGAAAAGCAGCTTGTTATTACCATGGCATTGGTATTTGCCTCCGATGTACATCAGGTCAAAGCCTTTATGACACCTGCAAATGTAGCTCCCGAAGGTATTGACGCAGTGCCTGAATCGCGGGCAGAGAACCCTCCCAGTAGCACATTCATCAATATCTGTGGAAACAAAGGAACTGTTTATTCTTAATAACAGTTAAAATACAATGCATGCTGTCTAAATGAAACTGGTTTCACGTAAAGAATAGCCAAAGTATTTTTCATAAAGGCCCTTGGTCAGCAGTAATTCCTGAGCACTTCTTCTGGCTGTGCCCTCTAGTTCAGCTCTGGGTCACAGGCAGACGCTCAGGGAGCAGCTGATGCTCACCCACTGCTGCTCTCCCTGCCTGGGGAACTCTCAGACAAGGTCAGGCTGACACACAAAAGCTGCTTGCAGTGCCACTCACTCTGCAGCCCTTGGACACGGAGCTGAGGCTGCTGAGTGCTCAAACACGAATTCTCCACTGAGGTAGAGACCTGCCATGCACGGCTGCCTCTGATGCACGCAGCTCCTCGTGTTCGCTGCTTATCTACAGGGCACAGTTCAAGCCTTTGCTCTGCAGCTCTATCAGGCTCTTGATCTATAGGAAAGCAAGATTTTGCTCTCCACGCAGTTCTTTTCCCAAAAGGAGCCCTTCAGCTGCTGATGTCAAGAGTGCAAAAACAAAGCCGAGTGATTGATGCCCTGCTGCTCTTGTGAAAGAGGCCTGAACAAGGCAGAGCCTCTCCCACTGCACAGAAAAAATGTTCCACAAAGCTGCTGGTTAGTTAGGGCAGCTACCTGAGGGAGGGAAATGGAGCTTCATCTTCTCTCCAAGCTGTGTTCCCACAGCCAAAAGAAGTGACTCAAAGCCATGCATTACTGGCCAGATGGGTTGTCCCAGTAGCTCCTGCTGGCACTGTCCCACTGTGCATGAAGAATTACTGAGGACAGCAGGGATTCAACCCCTGAGCTCCCACACTCTGGCCCACCTGACTGCTCTCTCTCCATCAGGAGCATTACTGGAATGGTGCAGTAAAGGCCTCAATGAGAAAGAAAACAAGGCCAATACTGGGCACCTCTCCACATGCCTGAATCTTCCTATAAATCTGTCTCTTGATTTGAATTTATTGTTAACATTTTACGCTTTGAGTATGCTACTAAGTTTTACAAACTCTACCATGTTTCTTATTACAATTTAATCAACAAGTCACAATTTTCTACCCTTTATTAAAATATTATTTCAAGGCTGCAAGTTTAAGACTCTTGATTACTAAGAGTTAGTTGTGTTCTTTGTTGGTTTTGGTTGGGTTTTTTAATCTTTAAACCACAGCTTCAAAAAGTAGCTCAGTAAGAACAAGACTAGCCACTGAATATACTTCATCATGGCATGGATTGTGATCCTTAAATACCTAATGTAACATGTCCTGCTTTTTCCTCTGTACATATTCATATTCATTCACATTTTTGCAAATTCACATAAGGCAAAAATTATGTTAATTTTTTTTCAGCAGCGTAGTGGTAGGCAGTTATAAATCCTAGAGATACAGGACAGAACTGTTAATCAATACACTGTTCAAAATTGATGCAAAAATATGGAAAAATGTAACAGCCTTCCACTTGCATATAATGAGAGGTGTGTGGATGCTCATTGCTGAGGGGAAATCCACTTTTTGATCAGTAGCCACAAGATGATATGCTAGTGCTTGTGATTAGTTTCCTGCAGCTCTCAAACAGTACAGCGACTGTGGCTTCTTTCAAGCCAATCCACACCTGGACCAAAGGGTGTAGAGCTGTTTCCCTTTGCCTGCTGCAACATGCTGGGGTTCATACCTGCTTCCTATGAAAAGCAGGGCATGGGGGGGGGGATTTGGAGCTCACCTCAGCACCAGGGAGCTGCTCCAAAGGCACATGAGGCAGTGTGATGGTCAGCACCTAATGAGTGTGATGGTCAGTGTCCACCAGAGAAGCAGAATTGTTTCTCTCTCTTGTTGCAAGTATGACCAGATTACCAACACAAGCACAAAATAACTTGAGACTAATTTAAAAATAGCATGATTTTTAAGTTTACAAGGCTGTATCTTCAATTTTCTAAACACACACACACACAAAAAGGAATGGATTAATTTTATCGTGAAAAATCATTATTTTCAGCCCTCAAATAATTTCAGAAATTTGAAGCTGAAATGTATATATGGCTCATTTCATTAAATTAAAATCCCAATCCAAAAACCTGGATTGGGTTTCCCAAGATAAATTGATTTACTGATTCAAGAGTCGTTAATCAATTAATTAGCTGTTTAATCCATATTTTCACTGAATACTTTGCTGAATTATTTTTTCACTCTGTTGTCATTTAGTTTATACGATTTACCTTTATAGCCAAATTGGTGGCTCTTTATTGATTTTCTGAAAGGAACATTTTAAAACAAGAGAATGATCAGCAAGTGTTAAACTAAGAATAGAATAATGCCCAGAGGAATTTCCACCTGTGCTAAAAATAGGCATTGCATTCCCAGCTGTCTTTCAAACTTTCCTCAAAAAAGGATTTCATGAGCTGTAGCCAATGCACACTTCAAATTTCTTACCACCACCTACACTTCTATTTGTACTGCAGCATTATCCAGACCCTTGCTGGAGCCAACAACTTCCCCAAGAGTGCCAAGCTTGTACAAACAGGAGGAAAAAGCATAGCCTTAGTCCTGAGTAGCTTCAATTCTTGAGGTATTAACTGCAACTCGAACTTGATAGAGAAATAACACAGAAAGGGTGCATGTCACAATCACTTCTTACCAAAAAAGGGGAGAACATTATGTTACGATGCAGGAAGAACAGATATCTCTTGTTGTAACTATTTTCTCTGTATTGTACAAAGCTGCTCTTAAATTCTTGTGGAAATTTTAGAAATGGGTTATGAGGTCATTCTGAATGATGCGTACCCAACTAAAATGTGGGTACACAGTTCTTTGACTCTCTGTGAGAAAAAAAAGTGTTTTTTTGAAAACTGCACTGAAGAACTCAAAGAGCTTTATAGGACTGGTTTGAGTTTAATGTCTTCGGCATTAAAGTCCACTTTGTTTATTGCAAAGTATGAAGTTTTCCTGAATAGAAAAATGCACACTAGGAGAACATTGCAAGAATTTTTTCTAGCAAATTTCTCTACTTGGTGTACCTTTCTTGAATTTGTACTTAAAATCATTCAGCTCACTATGGCATGGCACAAATATCTTCCAAAGATCTCTCTGCCATAATATCCACAATGGGATTTATCACAGCTTAATCCCTTCAGTATGCAACAATGGTTGTTTTTTTTCTTCTGGTTTTTCCAATTTTTTCCATATACAGTTGTGCTAATCATGCACTTCAGAAAGCCTCTAACTTGGTGTGAAGCCTGCTCTTTTCATAAGATCTAGATTCTATCTCTTTCTCTGCCAACAAATTTCCTGGTCAGCATGGGTCAGGCACTTGGAGAATCACCTGCCCTGTGGGCAGCCAAGATACCCAAAGGGGTGTTTAGGATGTCCTAATTTTCTTACATTCTTTCAGTGTTACTGGTTATAGAATTGTAGCACTTCATAGAATATAAATAATAAAATCACTGAAGCATAATATCCCACTCAGGATGTATGGTTAATGACTGATGAAATCACATGTCACACTGTTCTTCAGGCCATAGTAGAGTCTGGTTAACCATAAGCACCTTTTCCATGTTCACAAACATGGGAACAGAACATTTCACTTTTATGCACTCTAAGTTCATGTGTTTATTTTAACCTGGAGTTTTCACAGTATGGAAGAAGGAGAGCACATTCAATCCCACTAATAATGGGAACATGCACAGACCTTCACCTTGCCCCACTACAATATCAATGATTTTTACAAATTATCCCTCTACCCACTGAGCTGGGCACCACCTTGTTGGGTATGAGGAAAAGGTGATCTCCCCATTCCTTTTTTTATGCCAGCAAGTATTTTGGAGTTAGCAATAGCTTAAAATGACCCAGTAGCAAGAGTGGCAAAGGCCAAGACCTTGGATACCAAGGAGTCTGTATGGACCTTCAGGATAATGAAACTTGCCGGACTGGAGGAAAACACTGGCAATCTGACATGAGGGCACCTGAGTAACAGCCCTATTAGTATTCTCATTATTAACAGCTTTAAACTGTTCTATGCATTTTAAGTACATCTGATAAACTCCCTTGAACTGCATTCTGCGTAAGGACAAAAGCACTCCGGAGAAAAAAATTCAAATTAAATCTGCATTTGATCACCTACCTACACAAGTCCTGCCATCAGGCGCAAGCTGCAGCCCTGGAGAAGGACAGCGGCAGCGCACCTCCCCTTTCAGCACATCACAGCCATACTGACAGTTTGCCATCAGGCAAGAAAGGGCATCTGGAGAAAAATCATCAAACACATTTAGATAAAGACTATGATCAGTGCTACAAAATGACTGAAAATTTCGGAGAATTAAGATGTCACATATTTATGATAAAAGTGGGAAAATGCTTGTTGAGTTTCACAGGTATCCTTCAAAGAGGAAATACATCTGCTAGTAAAATTTTTCTTTCCACAAACTACTTCTCTAATAAAATTAAAAAAAAAAAAAGAGAGAAAACCACCACAATTGTAGTAAGTTGTGTTATTGAATGCAGTTCTCAGAATATAAAACCTATTATGTACTACAGACTCTCCTGGACAGTACTGCCATTTTAAAAACGGGGTATCTCTAATTGAAGGTAATTTTTCTCCCCTTCCCTCTGTCCAGATATTCAAAATGACTGTTTTTATGGGAACAAGTAGGAACCTGGTCCCCAGAGAGATGGCAGTACCATTTTTGTACCAGTCAAATAAACCAACATCTGCAGCATTAAAGATTTTACATTCGTAAGGCCATAAGGCAGCAGAAATTCAGGTGTCTTGCTGCAATGAAAACTGCAAGCACTTGTCCTCAAAGACCAATTAACAATGATTTACAGCACTGAAGAATGCTTTGGGGGAAACTTTCAATAAAACTAATAAAAATCAAAACAATTGGTCCTGGTTCTTTCAGCCTAATTTAACTAGAAAAAAAGGAGCTCATCTTGTGCAGCTGCCCAATTTCCAGCAAGATTAATCTTTTACTTGGGGACTCATCTTCATTTCTTAGAAGTTTTCCGGGGAAACTGGAGCGGGGATTTTGAGAAGCTGGGAAAGAGCAAGCAGCAAGGCTGGCCGTACTTGAGCACGTTCCGTCTGGCATTAGCATGTAGCCGGTCAGGCAGTAGCACTTGTAGCTGCCGTAGGTGTTCATACAGCGGTGCTTGCACGGCCGCGGCTTTAGTCCACACTCATTCAGATCTGAAATGAAGGGCACAAGGGAAGAGGGTGGGAGAAGAAAACACACAAGGCATGCATGGCAAAACTGCCAGTTCAAGCTGCTGGAGAAAGAAGGAAAAATATGGCAATTAGCTTTTTATATGCAGCTCAGCTGATAGCAAGCGTCCAAAACATCCTGCATGAAGTGCCGTTCATCCCTCCAGCCAAGCCTTTTTGGCTTGGTTTCATAGATGTCTTTTCAAAAATGACAATATTAGCATTAGATGAAGTGCCAGCTGTTTCATTAGGCAACACACAAGCTCAGGCTGCCCACGTCTTGCCACTATTCATGTTGATGCCATGTCCAGGACCAGGCAGCGCTCGGAAGGAGGAGGAGGAGGAGAGAGAAAGCAAACATCACTCTGCAATCACTATCAGTGATTCTGATAGTAATTCAGTGATTCACTATCATGCTTCAAAATTAGTGGCAGAGGAAGGTAGCAAAGCTGATGTCAACTTACTTTAAATAATCTCACAGAGAAAATTTAATCCTTATCATCTAGAAAATACGCAAAGAAAGTATATGACATCAGCTATATTTGTCAAGGACCATCCATGAGGGCTAGCATTTCAGACTTACAATTTAATAGAGAATTCACGGCTTGAACTGAAAATATTCAGTCTAGAGTTTCCATATTAGTAGACAGAACTTCAAACTAGAAGTAAAGATGATTTCCTTCAGAATTCTCTTCAAAGAATATGTGTTGATTTTGACTGAGTAAACCAGAATAATTTGTCACTTATTATTGTTGTTAGTTATTTGCATAGTGATGAACAAAGATGAAAATAATAAATCTATTCACAAACCCAGCCCACAAGGACTTAAAAAAATGAGTTATCAACCATCATCTCTAATATTGCACCATGCTGTCTGGCAGTCTTTTGCAGAGAATTGCCATTTTTCCAGAAGTTTTCAAAGAGCCATCTCCCAGTACTAAGCACCATCTTATCAAGTGTCACTCAATCCATGTAGCAGAAAAATAAACCCTGAGGATTCCATCATGTGGTAGATACACACACAGTAGTCACTTCATAAAATTCCAGCTGAGAAGGTGACAGATGCCTCCTGTGGACTAGAGGCAAGTGCTCAGGGTTAAGATCCTGAACCAGAAAGATAAATACACCTCTGCTTACAACGAAGTCTGTAATTTATTGATTGCTTTTCAAAAGTAAAGCAGAAAACTAAACTGGGTCTACGTATTAAATGGAGTGAGAAAAGTTACATTCACTGTAGAGGTGAAGCTAGACAAAACATTGATTCTAGACAACTGCACCTGGGATTTTACAAGTTCTTAATGTCTGGATATTAAATTTGTCCTGAAACTCTGTAATCCCTTAGTTTGTGAGACTAACATTCTTCACCTTACTCTTTTCAGGCAAAATATTTTTAAATGGCATTCAAAAACTGAGAAATATGTTCCTTTTCATTTTGACTGGTAAAATGCAGAACTATCAAGAGAAAAACACATGTAATCATCATTGAGAGAAAAACACTACAAGTCACTGATGTAACCCAAACTCAGCTGCAAGGATGTTGCCTGTTTTGTCACTGCTGTTCTTGAGAGCTCCTAACAGTGTTTATGTGTATCATTAAACTTGCTGTCTTCTGAGCTACTTTGTTTCCATCTTCATGGGATCAAGGAATAGCGAGCATCATGCAAACATGGCCCTCCCCAGAACCCTTCCCCTTAGTTCATTTTTTAAGGTCTTGGGAAGAACAGCATGTTTAAGGACAAGAATACTTCCTGCTCCCCTCTTCTGCAAGAGGACAACAGTAAGGGATGTGATTTACCATTTCTACCTGTAAAGGCTGGACAAGATGTTTCCAGGAAACCTGAAGGGGAATATTTTCTCCTCAAGTGGTGAGGAAGATCAGCTGAGCCTAAGCAGGACTTTGTGGTAATCACATATCCTCTGAACAGACAGAGACATAGCTCTCTCCCAGGATTTTCCTGGGAAGCTGTGAGAAAGGAATGAGAAACAACTCTTATCTTCACTTGCTGCACCTGTTGTTGTGCACATGTGAAATGTGTTATGGAGATTTGTTTCCCAAAGAGTGATTTCTTAATTGGACTCCGGTGATGGTGTTTTAATTCATTGACCAATTGGATCCACACGAGTCATGACTGTCTGGCAGGGGCGATGGGTTTTTTCTTAATAGTACAGTATCATACAATGTAGTAACAATAAATCAATTAATCAACCTTCTACATTCATGGAGTCAATGCTAATCATTACCCAGCAGGGCACTATTACAATAGGACTTCAGTGAGGAAAGATTGCCAAAATAAGGGCTGGACCTGTGCATGATAAAGAAGGAATGATGACCACCTCTGCTGTCTTCCTGAGGATCATGTGCTGCAGAGACAGCACCCATTTTCAGCTCTGACTCTCTGGGAGTTGGAAAAAGTTTCAGGAGTGCAAGGAGAATATACTTCTCACAGCAGGCACCAATGCTACACTCACAAGAAAGTACCTGCTGGGTTTGAGAGAAACAGCTGTAGAAGAAAGTACATATTGTCCTGTGAAAGCAGGGTCTTCTGTTGGGAGTTGTGACTATTGTTATATGCCTAGGCTAAATGGAAATGCAGCAGATGATTATGCTCAGGGCAAGGACAAGTTTTCATTGTGGAAACCTTTGTGTGAAAAAAGTTTTACATAAAAATCTCCAATAATAAGCAGATGAAAGCTCACATATTGAAAGGCAAACCTCTTGGCAGCACCAAAAAAAAAAAAAAAATCTTTTTTCTGTAAAGCATACCACAAGTAGTCAGTTCCTGACAGACATTATAGCTGTATTAACATATTTATTACACATGCAATATGTCTGTTTAAAAGCCATTGTTATATTAAAAAACTCTGTTAGCATTTCATTTTAATTCGTAAAAGTATCCCCAAGGAACCCACAGTCAGAAGTTCACTGACAACCATCTTTTTGAAGTAAGAGGAAAAAAAACTTCTCTTAGTCGAAAATATCTGTATTCTTCCTCTTTCCTACAAAAAAGAATCACTTTACAAAATAAAGGCATAACAGAGCTAAGTATAAAATACTTACCTAGAAATATAGACAGAATAACGAAAAGTAACACTGAAATTAAGTTGACAGGGCAGGATTTTAACAGTGCCTTGTGTTAAGTTCTAGTGTTTAAATTCCACTGCACTTCAGTTCCTAAGTTTAGATACTCCTGACTACTAAAGAATTGTCATGCACTTATTTCCAGAGTTATGACCACAGACTCAAAGCTGAAAATAGGAATTTACAACTGTTCTCAGTATATCACCCTGCAGACAGTATAGATTACATTATGAGACTTAAAATACTGTATCCTTTCACAAGACTCTGAATTCTACATCACCACTTGATACAAAGTATTCTTAGTACAGAAATGAAAGCTCTGGTACTGACAAATAGACAGTTATTAGTAGCATACTATGAGAATAGCATAAAGTGCAACACTATTGAAAAGTTTAACAAACCCCTTCAATTTCTTTGTGGGAATGTCCACTCATTGTCCTGCATTTGAGAATTTCATTTTTCAATATTTTAATTTCCCACATTGCCTACAATTGCACAGGCAATGCAAAACCAGCATTCTTGATTTCAAAGTAACACAAGGCAATAGAGTACAAAAGCAGAATGACTGTTTTGGCCACCATGGGAAGAAGGTTTATAACAAACACAAGATGCTGACCACAGGTATTTTATATCTAAAGGAATTAAATGAAATGTGAGTGCAAGGAAATGACAAATGCTGGCAAACCCAGATGTGACTCCTTTGCTGCACTGCACCACACATGGTCTTGGACCAACTTCAGTGCACACCCAACAATGGGCCACTTATTCCTAGGCAGATTCAATACCCTCTGCTATTTTCTTTTAATTAGCTTCTGCAGACTTCAGCACTCAAGACTTTTTCTGCCTTTTTTTGCCCATTACCTAACTTGGATCAGGCAACACTGAAGTTAAATATTCAATACCACATTTACCCAACTCTGAAAACAGAAAGCCAAGGACCAGAAATCAAGTAGATGAATTATCACCATACTATAAACAGTAGATCAGCTTTCATTTCCAACAGTTGCAATCACACTACCATGTCAACCTCATAAGAGATTCCTATCACCTGAAGAGTTCTGTTCACTTAGTCTGATTAATCAACAGCTGCCAAATTCAGAAGTTTTTTAACTCTCCTTTTCTACAACTTCCAACTTCATCTAAATCAGTTTTGTCTTTATCTAACCTGATAAACCATTTCCATCACTATCACTTCACACAGGAACTCAGAAAAGGAAAAAAGGCAGGCTCTGAAAGAACAGCAGAGGAAAGAAACAAATGCAAGTGACAACCACAAGTATGGCAGAGTCAAAACTTTTCAGAATACACACAGCAGCACCAAGGAAATCCAACCAATTATTTGCTCTGCATGCTAAGGGCAGTGCAGGCTCAACTTTAACATCCCAGCCATTGATGGGTCTATCAGCCTCCACCCCCTTTGCAAGAAATTGCACTCCTGTTTGAAGCCGTGCAGAAAGGAGGAGCACAACACCTGAAACACAGGAGCACCTCACCCCTTGCTGCTACATTTCTTGCATGATGATCCAGGGGGAGGAACACAAGAGCTTCACTGCTCTGACCAAGAAGACTTGTGCACAGCTTCACATCTTCACAGGATAGGGAAAGGCATAATAAAAAGATGGCAATATGCATTACTTCACTTAATAAAGATACATATATATCAAGGGCTGACAAGAATTTCAAGCAGTGAACTTTACATCATTTTCCTAGAACAAACAAGGTAAGAGAATAGAAAGTTACAGAAAAGCAGCCTTAGAATTTTTTGGATAAAGATAACCTTTCCCAGCCAAAGAAAGTTAACCTGTGTATGCTTTAAATTGCTAGCAGAAATTACAACTGTTTGTATTAGTCTTATTGAATTTTTTTTTTATTTTGTTCAAGAGCAGCTACCAATTTTCTGATGAACACATTTGGAAAGTATGAGCTTTGTTACTATACCTATAAATTAAGAGAGATGGCAGAGGGCATTTTCTCTCAAGTGGCTCTGTTTGTTTCTTCACTGCTTAGAGCTGTAAAGCTAGGATCAAATAGCTGGAAGGGAAACACTAAAGCCATTCAGGAGATATGAATGCTGTAGGGAGAACACATGGTTAGCTCTTGTGCAGTCACTGCAATTTGATTGCTGATGATAACATCATAATTAAAAAAGTATCAGGTAGTGTTAACTTCTGAGTGATCTAAAGCGAGGTATGGACTGTCAGAGCAGCTGCAGTAGCACTGGAAAAGGACAAGCATCCAGCATCATCACACAGTCAGGGCTGAACAGCTCTGCTGTGAGGTTGGGCTGATCTCTTGGATCAGTCCCAGGAACACAGCCTGATCCATGGGGCACATGAACAGATGAGATGTAAAGCCTGTTTATCATAGCCTGTACTCAAAGAATGCCTTTCACCAAGAACATGAGCATACTTTACAGCCCAGAACCATTCACACATCTAGAAACACTTCCATCTCTGCAGGGAACTCCAACATTTCCTCTGCCAACATCGTTACTTCTGTAACTATTCTAGAACAGGAGTGAGAAAATGGGCCACAGGCTGAACAGGGCTGCATTAAGGTGTAATAACGTAGGTCACCTCTATCCTGTGCCATTTGAATCTCCTCCCAGCAAAAGCAGACTCTGCATTCACTGCACACTTTCAAGTCTCAAGTCTCATCCAAACACTGAATCACAGCACAGGGCAAGATCGCAGATCAGGACCCCAGGAACAGCTCAAGGGTCTCACCATGCAGTAGAGCAGCAGCAGCCACCTGAACTGGTGCACATTTGGGGCACCACAGTCAGCTGGCATCTCAGGAACCTCATCTACATCTACCAGGACAGCTTTGTCACCAACACCATGCCAGAATATTTCAATACTGCCCAAAGTGCTTCCTTTGATAACCTATCACATTTTTTTCCTTCCTTAGCATTTAGTGGCAAGTAAATAGTTTAGTTCAAGACTGAAGCCTTAAGTAATTTGGAAAGCATTCTTTCGATATTGTTAAACTATTTAGTACATATAAAAAACTGTTACACATACATGTACCTGTTAGTTCACTGCACTGTTTTCTGAAAAGGCTTTGGACTGACTAAAACATGTGTAGAAGAAAATCATAACACATCCTTTAAAATGTCAGCACAGATTAAGGGGAAAAAAAAAGACAGGATAATATAAGAGATGACAAACTTTTGAGAAAATTGAAAAACACAACACACATTTTCACATCAGTTTGGGAAGGATTAGTAAATCTGAAAATAAATATGTATCTATTTTTAAAGAGAATAGCTTCATGTAAAAATCAACGTCATAAGAAATTTAGCAACATCAGAGTACATCATTAAAGAAGAAAATCATTCTAAATATCACATTTTTCTACCATACTTTCCTCAGCACTCAGGAAATGCACAAATTTTCCTGTAGGCTGAGACAACTGCAAAAGAGATATAATTGAGATATCTTTGTGTGTGAACATGTCTTAGCTATCAAAGTCTAAAAATCACATACACAATTCTCTAATTGTTTATACTCTACTATCTTTATACCATTACATGCTTTGGACATAACTTCGGAGAAAAAAACTCCAAACAATGAACTTGATAATCCAGTAAGAGAAACTTCATCTTTACACCAACCCTTCAGTAGTTTAATGCAACCTAGTTAGTTCAGGGTTAGAAACACTAACATGAGAATGTATTAATTATGAGGTTTTTAATGAAACAAATATTATTTCACTATTCAAACCTGAAAATTGTGACTTTATAAAAACCAATCCTGACCGTAAGGTTTAAATAATTTGTTTCTGATTAAGGAGAGCAGGTAACTACATCCTATACATTAATCTCATTGATTTCTTCTGAAGGAAAGCAATTTTTCCCCTGTATCATCCCACGGCAGATGTCAATCTCTCTACAAATGTCAGTCCAAATATCAGACTTGCTGCAGCAGTAGCAGACCTGGTACATGAGTTCATTACTCTATAAACACAGGGCACACACACAGCATTGGTAGGGGTGGGGAGAGAAATCAACAATAAACATTATTTCAAAAATAAATTCTTTCTTACCTTGGTTGCAAGTTTTTCCAGTGTATCCTGGGTGGCACTTACACTTGTTTGGCCCAATGCATTCACCATGTTTGCACCCTGGCTGGCATATAGCTGCAAAGAGAGGAGTACTCATTATCTTTCCACTCCAGTCACAGCTGGCAGTGCTTTACTTTGAAACAAACAGCAACTACCTAACAAATAGAAGTACTGCCTATGTTATATTCAGAAAATGAATACAGAACTCCAAGAAATAATAGAAAGCCATTTTTTGGCACCTCTCTCAATATGACACAAACAAAATTCATAAAACAAACTTTCAAAGCTTCAATAACAAATAACAAAAGCATTGCTTTTGAAGAAATATAAGAATTCAGGCACAAATATATTTTTGCTGACATAGGATTAGCCAACAGTAATATTTTCCTGTGTAACTGAAAAACCTTTGACAGATGAAAATTTTAAACAGCATTTCTAAGTCTTTTGCATTAGAAATGTTTTTCTATTATTAAACCTACTTTTTAAACCTACTGGAAAAATGCAATATTTACTATGCTCTAAGATGTTGTTTATCATTATATGACAAAATGCAGATACACAATCCTGCTGAGCTCTCTGCTAAAGCAAGATAAACACAAAATAGACAGAAATCAGATGGTAACATAACTTGAATACCCTGTAACCAGGATTCATCTATTTACCCCACCTTATTATTATTATATTACACCACATTTTGTAAAATAACAGTATCATTTGGAGTTTGCAAGTAACTAACTAGATCCAGCTGCAGCATTAATCTGACAACGGGCTGTATCATAAAACTGGATGTATCAAGGACATAATTTAACAGAAATCTCCCAGAATGCATTCAAAAATGTAATTTGCCTTCTAGCCAAGCTGTTCAACAGGGTTAAATTGAACAAAATTTTAAAAGAAACAAGATATTTGTTTTGGTTGTGGAAGAACTATCCAAATACATCTTTGATGTTCTGAAAATCTTCTCCATAAGATTCAAAGAATCCAGAACTGGCAATGCCTACAAATATATCCAGAGAAGTAACTGTTAGCATAGGAGTTTGCTCCAGTTTTAGGACTGCCCTTATTCAGGACTGTTTTAGGACTCTCATTATTATCAGGCATGGTTTTTGTTTAAGTGTAGTGCATATGCATAACCAGTGATACATCCTGAGACCATAAAACCTTGATTTAAATCTACAGCTCTGCTCCCGATGGATCTTCCTAGTATGATGCTGAAGTCTCTTTCCAAACAATTTTTAAGAAGTATATTAAAAGGGAACAGAAATGCAAGATTTTTTGGTTTTGTTTCGGTTTTTTTTTTTTTTCCTAGCAAACTCTGTCTGGAAACAAAGAAATGAGATTCATATTTTGAAACACCTCTCAATGGAAGTGTAAGGGAAAGGAGCTTCTCAGACCACTGAAATGCTTCAGGAAGTATGTCCTTGGGTAATGGACAGGTCTGACTGAAGAGCAACTGATCCATCACGAGATACTTCTAGAACATTGTACTTGGAAACACTTACTGCTTTTTTAATCACTATGGCCATAAACAGGAAAAAAGGGTTTCCTTTGTTAAGAGTTCATTTAGGTGCTGAGATTCTTATCTTCCTGGCATCACACATTCAGGTCTAATCAGAGGTGATGGTGGCAAACTGAGAACCATGAAGACCAACTTAATGATTTCAATGCAACCAGGGAAAAACAAAAGTTGTGATCTAAACTACAGCAGAGAAAAAGAAATTACTATAAATATGTTTTTGAAAACTTTTTTCAATTTTCAACAGCACTTTAGAGAAGATCTGTATTGTGAAGTGGGATACACTTACTTAAATCAGTTCTTTTTAAGAAAAAATAAGTACCATGAGATCACTTTGGTGAAAAGTGTAACAGTTCAGTTAGTTAAAAGTATAACAGTTCAGCTGTTAGAAGAACCTGTGGCAACTTTAGTTTAAGCTGAATTTTTTAAAGCCTTGGTCCCTCCCTCAATTGCACAGATTGTACATTAGCAGCAGTTCAGATAGAGAAAAAAAAATCTCATAGCTGAGAACAAAAATCTCTATTATTCCAAGGAAAGCTTCCAAATGACTAGCAAACCACTGTCCAAAAAGTCAGTCATCATAAAGCACTAGGGGCTTTGCACATTAAGTGGGTATTTGGAAACCTTTGTTTGCTGCCAAATACTGTTTTTGAGGAAAACTTGTTTATTAGAGTACAATCTATGAACTTGGGCTAGTTAAGCATTACGAATCTTATTTAGACACAGCTGAAATTCAATACAATATTAAAACTGAAGAATTTCTTTATACAGGAGCAAAATGCTTTGCAGTAGACTTAACAACATCTGTAGCTCAGCCAACACCACAGATAAATCTGATGGCATTTCCTATGAGGAATCAAGCCACCCACAGGATAAAACTTGTGCATCTTCCTATTAACTTTATCAGGGCTTTGCAGGGTGCTCAGGACTAAAGAATCAGATGGTTCAGCCAAGTCTGCATGTCTGGCTGGGGTCCCTACTGACCCTTACTAGAGTGACCAGGCCCAGAGGGGAGGGTCAGCTCCAGCTCTGCCATCTCCAGCATGAAAATCCTTATTCAAAGGAGAAGCTGCCCATACAAGGCAGTAAATCCACTCACTGACTCCCAACGAGCTCTATTTGAACACTGGCAACAAACAGACACAGGTACAAAAATAAGCTTAAGCCAGACTTTCGGCATTTCTTTTAATAGCAGACAACTATTTCAGCTGTTTGGCATGAGTCTGAGCATACACTACATGAGCTGATATGACTGGGTGTTTTAATTCTCCACTCTACTTGTTTTCCTGCAAAGCTCCAGATACAACAGAACAGAATACCTCAGTCACTCCATTCACATACAGACAAACGGAGTTTCTGCATTTTTTTGAAAACAAGTAGACTCACAAGTAATGGAGAAAAAAATTCTTCCAATTACTACTTTTTGCCTCTTGAAAATTTAAAAATTCCTCCACATCCAATAAACCATTGTTTCCCTCCAAGTGACCCACATTTACAATGACTGAAATAACCCATGTCCCTGGATCTCAGCCTGTTATGTAACACTTGCTTCCCTACTAGGGAAGAAGGAAATGTAGACAGAAGGGTTGCACAAGGCTGAGAAAGTCACTCTCTTACAAACATAGGGCAGTGAAACCCAGAAGAGTCTGAAAAGGGCTGCCAAAAATCAGTAAAAACTTTCTACTCTCTGTAATAGTAACTGTTGTAAGCAAAAGTTTAAATTATACTGGCAAAGACAAGTGCTACTCAAAGTGAGACTGCTACTTTCCTGTTGAATCAGTATCAAGGCAGACCTACCACAACTCTGAGGATTACTGTCTGAAAGCTGTTAAGCTGCACTCCCATTGGGTAGGAATGTGGATTGACATAGAAAAAAAATCATAAGCACAGCAATTTTCAACTTCAGTCAAGTCTTGCTTTTTTTTTTTTAATCTGTGCCATAGGATAAACTGTAACTAAACTTTCCTTTTCACTTTATTGACCAATTCATTCAAGAGATAATCAGCAAAAAACCCTCTGGTTTCATGATTCTTCTTTTCACTTGGATCATTTTAAATACTTTTTTTTTGGGTCAGGTGTGAAGATTTCCTCTCAGTTCCTGTTAACTTCAAGGAGGTATATATAGAGCCTTTTATTTGGCCATAAATCTGAGCACCTATTTTCAAGATTGGCAAGAACTACCTTTTTCCTCCAAAATAAGGTGACAAATACCACATTTTAAGTCTCAACTAAACTTCAGAATAAATTAAACTTCCTGTAAAAATAACACAAGGAATTGAAATGTGAATGGGTGGTTTGGGTTTATGACTGGTTGTTCGGTTTTTTTTCTTTTTTCCAAGTGTGGGAGAGTGGAAGGAAGAATTTCTGGTGAAATGCCCATGCTGTTAGCACGCGTTATGCTCGTGCAAAAGCCAGAAGCCACCAATCTTCTGAGCCACTGCTTGCTGTTTGTGGTATCCAAGCATTACTCAATCATTCTGTATTATTATTTTTTAATTGTTGCACAAATACAACAAATGAAAAACACATTCAACAAATTCATTATGGGTTTGTAATGCTGGGGGATGTTTTCATTCCATCTGTATTTTCTCACTGCAGACAGTTCCCTCACAATTGCTTTGGAAGTACCCCGCAGACTCCGTCGGTTTCTCTGCACTAAGCTGCCCACTTTTGAGGGCATGGGTGACTACCATATGTCCTCTCTATTCCTTCTCTTCTGGAATTTTAACATTAATGATCTATTTATTGACTACCAAACACTGTTTGGTGGAGTCCTAACCAGAAGACTGCATTGCCTGGTTCCTACCTGACTAATTCCTCTTCATTTGCGGCCAACAATGGAAATCCCTGAGCTCTCTTAATGGACTATTCCTAGCAATTCAAATTCTCTTTGGTTTTCCAACACTCCTAGCTATGTTTTTCATTAAAACAGCATTGAGTATAATTCTTACATTCTTTTTCTCTGCTTTGCCTCCCAATTTCTGAACTTCTTTTTCATCTCTCTGAAGTCTAAAATAATGCACAGAAATACCTGCATTTGAAACAAACTATGCTAAGTGTCTGCCTGAATGGCCTTGTTTCTGCCCTTTCTTCCCAAGTAACACACAGCCCCCTATTTATTCTGACTCCAGATCCCAGCTCCTTAAAATTCAGTTTGCTCAGGCACAGCAAGTAATTTTTGCAGCAACCCAGAAATGATTATATAGCATATTCATCTTCACAAAACTTTATTGGATCCTCTTACACTGCTGATTTCCCATCTTCGGATCATTTCTTATGTTCCCCCCAGTGCCAGCTTTCTAACAAGACAAGAATGCTGGTGAAAGAACCTACACTGCCTCCTCCACCTGAATCTGGGTTCCTTCCTCTTGTGGTGCTCACAGACCACAACATCAAGTTCCATAATACTCCTCTCCCTCAGAGTCAGCTGCAGCTCACATCTCTCTGTTTACTTTTTGCAATTCTTTGTAAATTATGCAATCACATAAACAAGCTCAGGAAAATGAAACTGCCTTATTCACAGTAATTTTGATCTAGGATCCCAAAGGTATGAGCTAATTGGTAAAATAAATCACTGTAGATCTTTCAGAGTTGCATATTTCCTCTCTGTTCAACTACTCACAACTGCAAGAGAATGCATAAAGCTTATCCCACCTCAAAGTTACTAGAAGGTGGTAAAAACACATTATACCCATAACTCACATTAGAGAAATACTTCTGAAAAAGTGATTTGCTTCCCAAATAAACGAATTAGTAGTCACAGAATATATCTCTGCAGAGATTAATAAGCCTGACTAGGACCTAGGACAACTGGGTATTAATTTTCAGATAATTTCATCTGCACAATACTTCTTACTCTATTTTTTTTTTTTTGGAAGATAATAAATGTCCTTGACCAACTTCTGTAACTAGAAACTGACAATAACATCAGACAAAATGGTGGTATCTAATACCTGAATATTTTTTCAGAAATGATTTACCCTTATTTGTGACATCCATGTTGTCAAAATGTTCAATTTTTCATCTGAAATACGCATTCCATTAAGTAAATGGCTCCTTATTTTTCATGCACAACTACCACACTTGTCTGAGTAAATCAGTTACTCAGTTTGCACTTAGGATTCTGGTAACAGCAATTGACATGACAAACTGCAACCAGTGTGGGCCATTCACTGCAGTGAATTCTTGGCTTGGCTATGACTGCTGCCAAATGTGTTTCTAAACCACACAGACAAATCCAGACCCTGGTTTATGAATGCCTTGCTATTCAGAACAGCATTAAACAGCATGCATAACTTAAGCATGGGTAACACTGAAATCAACGGGACTTAATGAAGTCAGAAGTTAATCTAATGTTTATACACTGAAATACACTTCTTTAAAAATCAGCAGAAATCTGATCTAACACATACAAAATTAGAAAAGCAAGAAATATTTCATGCTTTGTCAAGCTTTGTGTTTGCATTTCAAGTGGTTCACTAAAACTGCTTAAAGAATGGTGCTTATTGTCTCAAATGCCTGTTTGTTACCTGCATTTTTCTATGTGTCCACAGAATTCCAACAGGTAGAAATAGGATAGCATGAGTGTTTCTGTGTGGAGACAGAAGACAAACTGGGTCCTACTGATATTTTTTTTATTCGAATATAAAACATCCACTCGCTTCAGCATAGTAACTTCTGTATCACAGTAACAAAGCTGACTTCACAGACAGATTAATTGCTGAGTGCTTTGCTCCTCCCTGAGACTCATGCCTCTGCCACAGGGACTGCAAAAAGAGTCACAGAATTCACAGAATCACAGAATCTCTAGCTTGGAAGAGACCTTCAAGATCATTGAGTCCAACCCATGACCTAAAACCTCAACTAAACCATGGCACCAAGTGCCACATCCAATCTCTTTCTATACACATCCAGGGATGATGACTCCACCACTTCCCCAGGCAGACCATTCCAGTACTTTATCACTCTTTCTGTAAAAAACTTTCCTAATATCCAACCTATATTTCCCTTGGCACAGCTTAAGGCTGTGTCCTTCTTTCTGTCAGCTGCTGCCTGGAGAAAGAGACCAACCTCACCTGACTACAACCACCTTTCAGGGAGTTGTACAGAGTGAGAGGGTCACCTCTGAGTCTCCTTTTCTCCAGGCCAAACACCCCCAGCTCCCTCAGCCATTCCTCACAGGGCTTGTGTTCCAAGCCCCTCACCAGCCTCGTTGTCTCCTCTGGACGCGCTCCAGCGTCTCAGCGTCCTTCCCAAACTGAGGGGCCAGAACTGGACACAGCACTCAAGGTGTGGCCTCACGAGTACAGGGGAAGAATGACCTCCCTGCTCCTGCTGGCCACACTATTCCTGACACAGGTCAGGATGCTTTGGCCTTCCTGGCCACCAGGGCACACTGCTGGCTCGTGTTCAGCTGGCTGTCGACCAGCACCCCCAGGTCTCTTTCTGCCTGGGCACTGTCCAGCCACACCATCCCCAGCCTAGAATGCTGCAGGGGGTTATTGAGGCCAAAATGCAGGACTTGGCACTTGGACTTATTAAACTTCATCCTATTGGACTCTGCCCGCCCATCCATCCAACCATTCCAGGTCTGTCTGCAGAATCCTTCTACCTTCCAACAGATCAACACACGCTCCCAGCTCAGTGTCATCCACAAATTTACTGATGAAATACTCATTACCCTCATCCACATCATCAACAAAGATATTAAACAGAGCTGGCCCCAGCACAGATCCCTGGGGGACACCACTGGTGACTGGCCCCAGCTGGGTGCAGCACTGTTCACCAGCACTCTCTGGGCCCGGCCATCCAGCCAGTTCCTAACCCAGCAAAGAGTGCTCCTGGCCAAGCTGTGGGCTGCCAGCTTTTCCAGGAGTGTGCTCTGGGAGACAGTGCCAAAGGCCCTGATGAAGTCCAGGTACACAACATCCACAGCCTTTCCCACATCCACCAGGCAGGTCACTTGGTCATAAAAGGAGAACAGGTTGGTCAAACACAACCTACCCCTTCTAAACCCCTGCTGGCTGGGTCTGACATCCTGGCCATCCTGTAAGTGCTGAGTGATGACACTCAATACAAACTGTTCCATCACCTTACTGGGTACTGAGGCCAGGCTGACTGGCCTAAAATTACCAGGATCCTCCTTCCCACCCATTTTGTGAATGGGAGTCACATTGGCCAGCTTCCAGTTATTTGGAACCTCACCAATGAGCCAGGGACAAACAGGACACATCAATTCCTAAGCAGCAGCAGACTACAGCCCTGGGTACCAAAGTAAACTATGCTGATTTCATTTTGCTCCAACATGCCAGGTTCTACACTGCTGGAGACCAAGGGCTGTAAAGTTTCCCTGTTCTGGGAAGGACAACCTGTAGTGGAAGTGCAAAGCAGGCAGTGGGGGGCAATAAGTGCCTCAGCCAGCCCAAAATAACCTCTCACTCCACATGATTCAATGCCATGAAAGCAAATTAGGCCTCCTAGGTCTGACAGCTTGTAAATGCATGGCTGGGAGTACAAACAATTTGCAGAAAGGGAAAAACACTGCACAGGTCTTGAGGGTAAAATAAAGAAAATGAGTGAAAAGGGAAAAAGTGTCATATTTTAGAAAATAAATGTATCATTGTATAGGCATCTGGGATAAAATAGCCCTGTTAATTTCTTCCCCCCTCATCTTCCCCAAATCAAATGCTTGAAAAAATGAAAAACAACAAAAAATTACCTTTTGTCACATATTATAATTTTCATGTAAACTTATGACTTCAAGGCCATAACTCCAAGTCATAAACTTGCCAAAATTATTTCAAGAAATATGTTCAGCTAACCTTTGGGCTGGCACCTTAGGCTGGCTATTCTCTGCCTTAAGACGTAGAACGCTGCAAAACAAATATCCAAAAGAGAAATTCCAGCTTTTTTTTTTTTTTTTTCTCTGTAAGGAGGATGGACTTGGCTGTGGTTTTTATCAACTTGTTACATTCCTGGAGAATTACATACATTCAACATTCAGAGCTTTTCTGAAATAAAAAAAAATTCTGGTACACATTTAAAAATGGAAATACCTTACATCAGTATTTCATTATGAGATTTAACAAACACATTCTGATACATAAGAGTAATTAAATATAATGATGTGATGCTATTCTTATTCAATCAGCTAAGGAACTATACTTTGTCAAGCTTCATACAGTAAGCAGTTGTAAAAATTCTCATGTTTCACAGTTCAGGTTCAACATTTCCATCAACAGAGCACAAATGCTTTTCTTAAAGACACAGTATCCTTTCATTTGAGTATATATTTTTAATTTAATGCCGTGTCTCCACAGCTCAAACACAAAGGTCTAGCATCTGGATGCTAATTTTAGAGCAATTAAAATTACACCCATTTATAGGTATCTGAACATCTGCAACCAATAAACATGTTGGCATAAAAATTTACTGGTCATTTTTATAATGTTTAAAAATGTAATGTCATCTAAATTAAAAGTAATACTTAGAAACCTTTTCAGCTCCTGCTACCACATGAAACAAGATATGCTACAAAACTTAAATCAGATGAAAACACAGATATATGTTTCAGGCTATTTGAAATCAATTTATTTGCCAATAAATTTAATGCTAGCAGCATGGCTTGTTAGGCTACACAGCCTTGTGATAGCAGGCTGGGACTTGAGCAACAGCAACTCTTTGTATTTTAAATAGTGTGTGACCAAAACTTTGGGGGTTTTCTATGATTCCAACTTATACTAGTTTAAATTAGGTTTAACTAGAAGTCCCTTAGCTTTGGTTACAGTGAAAGGGAGCTACTCAGGTTGTTGCTGGGCTTTCAGAGAAGATGCAATTACAAATATACTACAGTTGCAATTGGTCAAACTATGTTACTGATGACATTTCCTTAGAAAAAAGCAGGCTGCAAAAGTACTGATCTGCATATGAAGTGCATGAGGAATGCAGTAGGGAAATGGAAAAGGATACTGTATCTTTAACACAGTCAAGTCATGCTTTAAAGGCGTAAAGCTTCTAAACTGCAAAAAAATTGAATAAAAATAGCAAAACCTCATTTTTATTCTTGAATAGCAGTGTAAAGCAGTATTGCAATTCTGTATAAAATGTCTTTTCTTTGAAAAGTACCAAGGATGCACAAAAATATCAGTCATTTTATAAGAAGCAGACATGCTTCCTATCAGTATTTATTAAACACTGCCAACACAATGCATTCATTCAGACTGTGATCTTGCAACCCCAAATTCAGTAGCAAAACTCTTACTGACTTTAGGGATGTTTCTGCTAATGGATCAGCCTCCTAGAAACCAGTATTTTCACAGGTCATTATTGACACAATCATGGTTTTATTTTTGTGCATCTTGGACTATACAGAATTGCCATTTCCACTGGAAGCAATGCTGCGTGCAGGAAACAGAAATCCTAACCTGTCCATGGCCTCTTCTCCCATTGATGTGTTGGATGATTTATATGGGTAAACTCCCATCAACTCCATTTTTAGCAATACAAAATCTCCTTCTAAGCATCAATGAGAGCACAGCCACTGCTTCCTCCCCCTCCCACCTCACACCCCTGTAAGAGATTGCACAGAACAGGCACACAGCCTTTGAGCTCATTAGGACAGCAGCAGCAGCACAGACACTGCAAGAGCCTTCCCAAGGATTGTGAGAAGGCAGCAGCATGCACAGTTCCCAGCAAAGCACTCAGTTACACCTGCATCTGCTATACATCAACTTGTACAAGCTCCTCTCTTGCAAGTCCTCTTTAGCACTTCCTGAAATAATCTGCTTTCTACCAGGTTTGGCTAAATCTAAATGCCAGCCTGACATCCTTCAATTAACACTTTTTTAATGATGCAAAGCTAAGAGGAGGTGTAAAGTGATGGTTTGACTTTATACATTCTTGACTGTTCTGTCCCTAAGCCTTTAAGCCAACTGTGGTGGAAAACTACTTTGTTGACCTACTCTGGGTTTGCTTCCTAGGTAAAACACTCAAACCTCAGCAAAGGGAGATAAACCAGATGGAGTTACAGCCAATGGGCTCTCTGAAAGAGCACACTCATCTTCACCACCCCTTCTTGAGACAGACTGCATAGATTTTCTTACTGTTTAAGGAGAATTACACATAGAAATGGGTGAAGCCATCAAATATCACCACTTATCAAGCCCATGTTCATTCAAGTTTTATTCCTGTTAAGCATCTTCTGTTGGTCAAACTTTCTTTCCATCAGACAAAATCTGCTGACTCCAACAGTCACACAGACTCCAGCTGGCAGAGGATCTGACAGTAGATCTGCATTTGTTTGTAGAAGCTGCAGATCTAGTCTTCTATTCTGTATGTATGTTAACACAGCAAAGGGAACCATTTTTGCCATCACCTCTAGCAAAGGAATTGTCCAAATTGTAATGCACAAAGAGAATTTAAGCCACTTCATATTGCTTTTCTTCTTAAAATCCTGCTTAACATTTTAAATCTATGTTAAAGTATTATCTCTTTCTATAATTTTATTGCTGTTGAACTGCAGCTAAAATTGTGAAACAATCTTCACATCTGTAGTGTACCTTGACTACATATAACTGGTGTACAAATCAACTACAAACAGACACACAGCCAGGTTCAAAGCAGGTGTATTCTGTTCATGAAAGGCACACACACAGGCAGAAACCATTTTTATAGCTTGTGAAAGAACTACAGAGATATCTGTAAGCCAGCTAAAAAAGAGGCAGACAGACCATTAGTTTTAAGAACAGTTTTGAGGGAAGCTGGATAGATGAGTGGCAAAAATACCCACAAATAATTATTTTTTGCATTTGTGCAAGGACGCGTGTCCTGACTTGGTTTTCCCTGTGTCCTTTAAAATCCCTTGAATGGGCTCTGGGTTAGGAGAACACATTCAGTACCACAGATACTGTTGCCTTACAATGCAAAAGCACTTAGGAATTAAAAATGGACTATTGATACCTGCTTTCACCAAAAATACTCTGTCACAGGAAGTCACCTTCCCTGCTCTGAGAAAAGAAATCCAGAAGCAACTCCTTCTACCCTCAGTTTTACTCTGGGCTATAGCTCAGCTGTGTGCACAACAGTAAGACATAAAGCAAGACAACAACAACCCTATTTTTACACATATTTAATCAGGTACTTTATCAACATACCATCTATCAGAGAGGTAGGCTTTTGTGTGATTATTCCCACTTACAGCTATTACTCCCACTCCTACTAATTAAAGTGCAAGTAAATCCCGCAGGCTGGGCAACAATATAGGATTTTTGGACTAATTTCAAGTGGGATATTTAATATCTAACTTTAGAGCATTGATGCTGTGAGGCCCTCAGTGTAAAGGATCAACTCTATCAATGATGAGTGCACTTCACGGGAGCTAATAGTTGGTGTTTAAACTTAATTTATGTTGCTTTCAAATTAGCCTTTCTACACATCAGGTTGAATTAATTAATCTTTTACATACCAAATCAAAATCTAAGAAAAGCTACTTAGTTATGTTAATGATGAAAGATATGCAGTTTTAAATCTAAGCCACTAAACAAGTGTGGATGGATTTTCAATTTACAAGGACTAAGAAATGCCAATGAATTTGAGTTACATTTGTTCAGACCCTTTGAAAACATGCCTATATTTTTATCAATCTCAAAATGCATTTAGCTGCCTAAACACGGATCTCACTTGGGTGTTCAAAACCTGCAAGAAAGAAAAAGAAAAAAAAATCCAACCTGTTTCAAAGTTCTTCATTATTTCAGTTTGAAGGACACCTTCTAAGCACATTTATTGGAATTTGAAAGGGCATTTGGAAAGGGAATTGCATGTCACTGAAGAGCAAATACTTCTACTGGCTGAGATGTTACAGCTGACACTGACAGGCTCTGGAAGCAAGCTTACAGACAGATCAGACCTACGTGCACAAGTCTTGATTGGTGTAAAGAGGAGACAGAGGATGTTGTAAAGAAAGAAGTGTAAATTAAAGGAAGGCCCTATTTTAACTTCTTCCTACATGTTTATAAGAGCAGAAGACAGCTGAGTTATGCTGAGGGGCGTTGCTAAGCAGCACTAAGCACAATTATGCTCCACGTGCACTCCTTTGCCAGTCAAAGGGACATAAAAGGAATAACTTCACACTTCACAAAACCAAGTTTAGCTAACACAGTTCAGTTTCCATTTGCAACTCTCTGGATGGATTATGGATGGAAGAACAGGAGCACAGAGTTACCAAGGCTTAAGGCCTTAATGACACTTATCAGCTGTGCCACACTCCTGCTCTGCTAGAGGTGACATATCCAGGCTTAAGCATTTGTCACAATTAAACCACTACCTTAAATCTTACAGCTGGTTTAAACAAACACATTTTTTTCTCAATAGCTGTGGGCAGAGAGCACGCCCACACGTGCTTGGTGGAGCAGCTTAGCTGGACAGCAGAAAACATATCCAGGTGTATTAGCGACCACTTGCCCTTGGCTCATCCCAGTTCAGAGGTCTCTGCAAACTGGGACCACCCCATCATGTATCTGTGTGCCTGCTCCACTCTGGCTGCAGCATGGCTCTCACCTTACATTTGTGGTCAGAAGGATAAATTCGGAGATAATTAGTACCTTCGTGGTAAATCATGCATGAGTAAGCAGGTGAGAGTCCAAAGGTGCTGTAGCAGTTGCAGGCATAGCTAGGATGGCTCAAGCTGGTTTGAAAAACAGCAGTGCCAACTCACTATTAAAGAGTTCAGCATTATTGTCTAATTACTTGAAGGTTCTTTTTTGGACACATTTATAAATTACATCTCACTACTAATTTTTAAGCCTGACTCTATACTAGTTTACCTTGTGCAAACAGAACTTACACTAAAACACCAAAGAAAATGTACATCTAGTAGAGAAAGTCTGACATCTATTTATGCCATTCATTTTGGGGACAGGGCTAAGAGCTTTACCTTTGTCCAGAGGGAAAGCAGAAGAAATAATCACGCACTTGATACCAAGTGCACGATACTCAAGTTTTCCTTTGAGGCCAGGAATGTTGCCTTCTGTGCCAGGTTAATCCTCCATACTTGGTGCCACATTCCCAAGGTGGAGAGTTGACTACAGATTTTCTATTTGGCTGCAAGCACCAGAAAGATTCACTTTCATTTAGTAATCTCTTGCTTTGTGATATGTCTGGAATTTTCACCACCCGCAACTGGGGCAGATTTTCGTGTTTTACTTTGCCAATAGTTTGTCTCCCATTTAGAACAGAGAAGGAGCTGCTGGTGGTTTTAGTAAAATTTTCACCTAAATGTATAAGACTCTTGACCCAGCAATTCAGAAATTATCAGTATGTAAAGAAAAAAAAACAGGGGTAAGCTTTTTGACACCTAAATGATAATTGTATTCTTTTGAAAGTCTGGTCCCAATTACTGGAGATGATCCCAGAAAGTACCTACCTACTTGTCTTCTAAATGTGCATGGAGACAAATTTGTGAATAATGGACTAAAATGCAGTAGAAGGAGGTGAGAATTCACCGACCTTTAGCCTTAAGGAAAAAAAAAGTATTTAGAGTATCTGGAAAAGCTAGCACTAAAAATTAACTTATTGACAGAATTCAAAGAACAACAAATAAATTATACTTTCTGTGTGTTATTACTTTTGTCTTGTTTCCAATTTTTAATTATGAATCTTTTGATATTATCAATTTATGAAATTTCTGTCTCCCAAGATCATAAAAATCCAAGCACAAATCAGATTTGGCAATAATGAGAAATTGACTTTCACCTAAACATGAGCTGTAATTTATGGTCACAACATGGAAGACAACTTGTCTAAGTTGTCTTAGACAGTAGTCTAAGACACAGTAGTCTGTGACAGTTGTCTTAGACACAGTAGTCTGGACTCTTTTGGGTTTTGTTTTTGGTTTGTGTTTTTTTTAAACAAAGCAAATTATTGATATTTGCCAGTTCAGCCTTCATAGCCTCAAACATTTAAACACACAATGATTTTCAAATAAAACTGCATCACGAAAGGTGGACATAGAACCTATTGCCTCTGGAGTAGCCTCAATCAACCTACTAAATATTCTTCTTCCTTCTTCCTAAATATTCATGCCAAGGAAAGGACTACTTGTCACCAATTAGAGCCATAAAAATCAAAATCATTCAAGGTATGGCTGAGAGGTATCAACCTGAGAACTCTGCATCAAAGAAACAGTATCAGGGATGTTGTATTCCAGAAGTACATTCCATAAGTTTTTACTATTCATCTTATGCATCTATTAAACCTTGTGGGCTTCTAACATACTTGGGAAGAGAGAAACCAGTCTTGCTGTTTACAGATTTGAACAAAACCTTTGCTGAGAGTTGCATTTCCAAGGCTTTTCCTATCTTTTGCCAAATATTTGCCCTGCAGACTATGAACAGCATTTAACACCCATTTTATTTTGAAAATGGCTTGGCAGAAAATTATCTCACCCACATACATTTGTGTCTAAATAAAAAAAATAGTTTAAAAAGCTAAGGACCAGTGTTTATAGGCTTGCTCCTGCAAAAACTTCAAGATGTCCCTCATGTATGAAGGACACATCAGCAAGCATCCCCAGTATCAAAGGCTGTAATTTTAGCAAGCTGAGGTCTCTACATCACTCCTAACAATTTTAATTTCTACACAGCACTAGCTGCCTCCACAGAATTCCTATTGAAGATGTAGCTAATGATGAAGACTTATCTTCTGGTTTATCCTGCAGTCATATCAAAGAGTCTAGATAGACATGAGAATCTCAGAGATGCTTCTATTCACGTGTGACCCAGTAAAAGGATGCTGTCAGGCAGATTTAATCCCTTAGTTTAGGTTTACTGAAAGAATACTTGAGCTTAATACTTAATTGGAACATTTCCATCAGTTTTCTAGGTGAAATATCAGTAATTTTGGTTTCCTTCTTGGACGCAAATATTATCACCCTGCAGTGCCTGTAACATGACACAGTGTAGCTACACCAGGTTATAAGATCAGAGCATGAAACAAAGCAGAAACCAAAAAGAAATTTCCAAATTCTCATTGCCCTAACTCCATTTTACCTTATTTGACTGCAATCATTTTTAGCACTGTTAAAAACAGACAGAATTTTAACATGACAGCATCCTTCTAAGTCAGTCAGGTGCACACGTGCAAAAGCCTAGCCCTGCATTGTAAGGAGTGTGTGAACACGTGAAAGACACGACTAGGTGTGTACAAGCCTTCTCTACAAGTGACTAGAAGCCCCAGCAGCAGTGATACTCACGTTGGCACTGTCCCCAGGCCACTCGGGCCCAGCCCCAGCAGCAGTCAATTCTGCTTCCAAACCGACACAGTCCAGCAGACGAGACCATCTGTCTGGGCCACCTGAACAAGACAGTTCAACAAAGTCTGGTGAAACATTTTAAAAGCAGCTAAAATCATCCTAGAGTAAAAAAAAAAAAAAATTTAAAAAAAAAAAAATCTACCAACCAACCAAAAAAAAAAAACCCAAAAGACAAAGAACAGCAAAAACCTCTCCTGCATAGAGATATATAACTTTTTTTTTTTTTTTTTTTAAAGAGTAACTGCTTTCAGCTGAGCCTGGGATATTTCTATCATTAATACTTCATTTAGTTCAAAAAATGCAAATGACAATAGGTGAAGAGGGGAAATGATAACTAGGATAACTGAGCAAAGCCTGAAAAAGCTGACAAGCTGACATGCTTTGCACTACGCTCACTGCTGCCACTCCCAGGCTGGCACCGAACAGAAGTTCAGAAGTCTGAAACAGAATCTATAGCATGGAATAAAGGCCATCATAAAGTTTAGGCATTGTTTTAGTTCACAATATATGGCAAAATTTTCTCACTGAAATATTAAAGGAAAAATAATAATAATAAAAAAAAGCTTCTTGGACTGTTAAACAGAAATTAAATATAAAAGGAGAGCTGTAGTCTTCCCTTGTTCCAAGGAAAAGATACCACGACCTCACGCAGTTATAAACTATCGGCACGAATCAGTAATGTCTTTAAACGACAGGCTGAAATCCCGTGAGCGTTGCATTTGAACAGATCCTATTAAATTTAAAATAAAAAATCCCTGGGGAGGGCGGGGGTCACGCCGGCCGCTTGCCCCGCCGGTCGCGACACTTGACACGACGGGACACGGCCCGCGGGCACACGCGCCCGAGCTTCGTGTCAGAACTTGAGCCGCCATCTCCGCCGCCGTATGCTGGGAGTGCCTGCGGGCGTCAATAAGCTAATTTTATCTCTTCAGCACGCGATGCGCTTTGTTTTTAATTCTTGCGGGACGCAGCCCCGCCAGAGCAATAAACTTATCTTACACCTAAGCCCGTGTTTAGGCTGCCGAGCAACGCGCGGCACCGGGCGGGGCGGGAGGCTCGGGGGGCGGTAGGTCCGTGCCGGGAGCCCCGGGAGCGGCACCGGCGGCCCCCGCCTCCACCTGCGGCCCCCACGGCCAG
>WBNO01019595.1:2779-19025 GCA_013400575.1 Peucedramus taeniatus | reverse complement strand
AGCCGCCTCCCCCTGCCAGGGGCACCTGGCGTGCGTGGGACACCTGGGGCGGGAGAGAGCGGCAGAGAGCCCCAGCTGCTGCGGACAGCCAGGCACAAACCGCGGTCTGGGGGCACTGAGAAGGGTGGGCTTCCTTGTCATGAGCTTTTGTATCTTGAACTTCCTGAAGGAAGATGGTTACGCCCTCCTCACTGCAAAGCTCCCGTCTTAAGCCAAGAGCGTTACGATTTGGCCTTCTTTTATCAACGAAACCTCCCCAACAACAAAGCTTTTTTAAAGACTTACAAGGTGTATATGTTTTTTTCTGTCTCAAACACTCCTATTAATAGCTCTCAGGTGTTGGCGTGTGTGACATCAGGCGTCCAGCCTTTGTCCAGAAGAACAAGTGACAAGTTTAAACACTAACCACACAGAATGTAATGTGCTTGCACCACTACTGACAGCAATGATTGCATCTGTACTCACCACTAACATGTTAAAATATGGCCCTTATTTTTGTTTGGTTTCTATGAACCACGGTTTGGGACTTACCAAAGGACACTTCTAATAGCAGCCTGTCACCAGTTTAGGGTCAGAGCTGTTCTGAGATCTCTCTTATTGCAGGCAGATGGGGTCAAGCAGTGGGACCGGGTTGCAGCATTTGTTTAAATTGTGCCTACATCAAGGCTAAAGCTCATCAGCTGTTCCTACAAGAGTCTGGCTGTAGCTTAGAAGCCAAAAACAAGGATTTTCTCTGGATTGTGTTATAACACAAAGCCAAATCCTTCAGAAAGCAGTTGGATGCCAACCACGACTTAAAGTTTCAGATTTCAGCTGGTAGTTCTGTGCAGAGCATTTTCCACCCTCAAAAAGACTTCACAGATAATTCAAGTTATACTGCACAAAGGTGGCCATTTTTTGCACAAGATACAGATTGTGCTAGTAAGCCTTCAAAAATTACACCTTTCCTCAGAATGATTTTAGCACTTTCTGCTCACATTTGAGCAGAAGATCCCCTCCAATGCTCCTTCCCCTCTTTTTTTCATCTTTTCGTGACCTTGCAATTCCCATGATAAACTTTCTGTGCACAGCAACAGCCCAGAACTTTTCAGACACAGAGAAAAAACAACTGCAGAAGCTACAAGGGGATGATTCTGCAAGGTGCTTGTACCTGTGCTCAGATAACATGCAAGCCCCCTTAGAGGACTTGGATATAAAAACTGCACTGAGACCAAACCTCTGGTTCCCTCCATTCACATGAGAGGCTGACAGCCAAGCAGTGAGTGCAGGGACACAGTGCTGTCTGGGAAAGACAGAAGAGCATCTGGCTTGTATTAGATCCTTGCTGAAATACAGAGCTGATTGCCAGCTCTTGACTGATTGATAATTGGGTTTTTTTCTCTTGGATGTGTGATGTGGTGTAACAGACCATACACAGTGAAATCACTGTCAAGATTTAATGGGCAAAAGGGGATATAACCTATTTGTGATAAACACAAGGATTTCTTTCTGGTAAAAGCATCTGCATGCGCCTTTCCAACTTGTAGGGAAAAAGTGTATACAGATTACGCCACAGACGAGTCCAGGACAAGTGCCAAAAACAACATTCGAACATCACTCTGAATTAAGGTCTAGGGCAACCTGACACTTTCCCTCTCATGTCCAAAGGGACATGTCATAAAATCAATTCCTTTAATGCAATGCTGCATAATGGTACTTAATGTACAAGGCAACTTTAAAGCACACGCTATTCCTTTAAAAGTTGTTCACTCACAAA
Organism: Peucedramus taeniatus; assembly: GCA_013400575.1. Lineage (NCBI taxonomy): Eukaryota > Metazoa > Chordata > Aves > Passeriformes > Fringillidae > Peucedramus > Peucedramus taeniatus. Next base: position 17,269 of record WBNO01019595.1, on the reverse strand, counting down.
TGGCAGTAAGATCATTTAATCTCTCCAGACTGCACTGAGTATTTAAGACTTCCTCAGCAGCCTGTTTGGCTCTCTTGTATGTTAATACTAGTGTGCTGGTCAGACATGGTGCCTACTCTAATTAGGATTGTCTACTCTTGGTTGACTTCTGCTGCCTTTACAATTTGTTTTGGAACATCAACCTAAAAAGCCAGCTAACCAGTCACTGAAAGATCACATATTGCACTTCCATACCCATGAGTGGAACTGACCATCCGCTCACTTATGAGTTCATTTGTTTTGGCAATGGTTCATCATCACTAGTGGAGTTGTCTTAACAAGGCAGTTTCTCATATCCATGACAGTAGAAGGATTACTGAGTGAGCTGTCAAAGAACCAGATCTCTTGATGAGTTAAAGGTGTATCAAGTTGTGTGGGTGGGTATGCATCAAGATACTGTATAGAAGTTGGAGATGGAGAAGTTGTTGGCAGTATGACAACATGAAAAAGCACTTTTGTGCCTTACATTTAGTGAAGCAGTATGAAAGTATGGCAAAATGCTGATGCTATCGGGTGGGCTGACCTGATGTCCAGCAAGACTTAACTAACAATAGAATTCCAGCAGCTGTGCATCAAGCACGCGGATGATTGACTAGAACAAGTGTCCAAGAAAGTTTCTTTAAAGTTACTGTTAAGACACTTGGTTGAGCATAACATGATAGTCAGGTTTTTAGCTGCAAATTAGCAACAATTAAGCAGAAACACAGAGGAAGATAGTATTATGAACAGCAATGCTGCTATCCTTCTGTATAAAAAAGTCAAAACTCGTAGGAAGGTGAATTCTGCCTGAAAAGGTGTTTATTTTATGCAAACATAGTGATCCTTCCTATGGGCTTTTTTTACTCTCCTCCATTCCTCCATAATTATTTTTATGTGTCTTGTGCCAAAACACTATCAGCCATGATCTTCATCTCAGACTTCTAGTCTCACGGGTACATTGAGCTCAGATTGAGACTTTTCTATGCAAATCAAGATCCTAAACTTGATAAGATACACTGTGTTGAGAGCAGAGGAAGAGCTGAAAATACTTGCAGCTGAAAATACTTGCAGCTGATCATGCCATTAGCAAGCCCCTTAGGTTCTGAGTTAGCTATAACTTTCAAGGGAATTAAGTCCCAGGTATATATTATACTCCTGTATTCTGCACCATAAGTGGTGAAGGCACATCTGACTGCACACAAATCTGAATCCTGGTCATAAGGCAGTGGAAAGTGAAGAAATGCTTTGAGAGAGGGGCTTGCTAATTCTGCTGCAGGGAGGGTAAAGGTGGTGAGGGCAACTGCTGCTTCTGGGACGGCGAGTGTGACAGAGTGACATCTGGCACACTGCACCTTAGCTACACGTGCAGGAATGTGTTCAACACACTGCTTAGGATGGTAGTGATTTTTCAAAAATCCACAACAGTACAGTGTAGAGTATATTTGCAGTGTATACTCCATTAAAGAATCAAGGATCACTGACATGAGCCATACATGTAGCTGGTAATACAAGGAACAGAAGCTAAAAACACGTGTAAACAACAGGAAACCCAGTTCTAAGGAAGACAAGCTTATTTATCAATTTGTCTAGTGAAATGAACCTTCCTTGTGTGCTTGGGACCTGCTCCTCTCTAACAGCACTACTCACTTTTATTTCACCTGGGGTAGGCTGTGCCCAGCAGTCTCAGTGTTCCAAACTTCTGCTGCAGGATGAACTCCGGGTTTTTTTAATGTTCTTTGTTGCTGTAACCATTCCTGAGGGGGAAAACCAACAGAACAGAAACAGTTGCCAGAATACTCCCTGGCATCATCTTGACAGGCAATATTAAAAAAAAAAGAGCTATGAAAATACAAGCGGCAGATATTTTAGGCTGACAGATATTGGTAAATATGGTAGATGATAGAATATAGTAGATATGACAAAAATCACACAGAAAGAACTTTAAAATGTATCTTCATTGTTATTCATATCTACACATATCATTGTCACAATATCTTCTATTGGTGTGTTTAGACACAAACACACCAATAGAAGATATTGCTTTCAGGGTATTTTACTGCCAAGTAACTTTTCTTTGAGGAAGGTATTAAATAAGTTCTTTCAAGTCCACTTTCCTAATATTGACTTCCTCCTTGTCTTAAAGCACATTATGAATGTTAATAAATCAAGTCCTCTATTCAGCAGAATCAGTCAATAACACTCCCATTTACATGAGCAGAAATTAAGGAACAGAAAAATTACTTTTCCACAAATCAAATAATCTGTCATCAAATCAGGAACAGATCTCCTGTTTTTCAATTTCATACTTAAACCACAAATCCATCCTTCCTCTTTTCTAGGTATTTCACCCTCGTTGAGGCTGGGAAAGTTGACCACAAATACCACACTATCCCAAGTCACTAAATCACATCACGACTTGTGTAAAAACCACTTGATTTGCAGTTAAGGGCAAGCAGGATCACAGTCTGCATTTGTGCTGCTAATGTAACATGTATACCTCTTACAAAATGGAGCAGAAGGAAAGAATCCAAGCCCAAATTTCCTACGAGACTTTCAATGTCACTACTTTCCCTCTGGGGCTATGCAATTCTGTGGTATATTTAAAAATAAAATTTATTGAGTAAATTTTATCTCCATCACATGGCGGGTAAGAATCTCTATGACTCCCATGCTAATAAGAAAACTATAAGGTATCAAGGAAACTCAGCAATTCAATCAGCTAAATCACTCTTATACTCCAGCTCTCTCTTAGTAAACCTTGAAAGGCTAAGAAAGTCATCCAACCTGTCAGACACTGTAGTACCCAATTACCTTCTGTACAGATAAACCCTGTGCTTTGGATACTAGTTCAAAAGCTCCCATATGCTTTTTCTGCATGAAGTCTTGAAATTAATTGGTTTTTTTACAGCAAGTTTTTTCCGCATATACTTAATCCTTCTTTAAAAACTATGAGCAGTATTTGTGTTGAAGTTTACTTCATTTCATTACAGTGCAAATAAGTTATCTTCCCCTGTAAATAAACAATAATTTGCCTTTCAAAACTCTGTAAATTTTCATATGTATGAAGTATGCATGTGTCATTTAAAAAGATTTCTAGCTCTCCACGTTACCAATTTTGATACCAAACGTATTTTGCACAGGGGATCAGAATGATAATCCCTCAGATTTAACATTACCCCGTTCATTAAGGAGTCAGTGTACTTTGCCTCACTATTTTCCATGTAATTTTTGTAAGGTTTTACTGTTCCAGCAATACACTGAGTCCAATACAACTCCTATAGCTTTACAGCATGTGTTTCTCAGATCATGCTACAGCTCTTCATGTCTAGTTTTACACCTTCCAGCCAATGCCTGATGCTGCCTGCTTTCCTCAGGAAGGCAAATGCTTGAACACAGGAAAACTATACTATACATCATCAGTACTTTGTCAAATCATGATAATCTCCATGGGCTGCATGCACACACATTTAGCAGTCAGAGGAAAGAGACCAACACTGAGGCACAAGCAAGATATTCAGCCTCAGTGGAGGCTTAATATTTACCAAAGAAATATTACTTATATGGCAAGAAAATACACACTCAGCAACACTTAGGATCAACAGTGCATTGTCTTTTTCATGGGCAAGTGGTGCATAAAAACCTTCTGTTCAACAACATTAGAGGCAGATGACAGATTCTTCAAAAAAGAAAAAAAACCCAAACCCAGAAATGTAATCACCAGATTACTCTCAATAACTAAATAAAATATAAATAAAATAAAACAAGAGTCACATATGTCATGCAGAAGATAACTATTAAAAAGCTTTTAAGAATCAAAAACCACAAATATGTGAGTTGAAACCAAACTTAACCTCACAATTTCTGCTATAATATCAACAAAAGGAAAAGATAACAGAAGAGATTTGCATGAAGACATGTTCTTGATCATAATTCTAATAGGAACTGTATTGAATTAAGCAGGCCAGCAGTTTTGTATGTTACTTGAAAAAATTATGGACACCAGCTAAGTTTTCTCTTTCATGAGCCAAAACTGCAAGCTAGGACTTCTTGAGTTGTATAAGAATTTTAATATATAAGGAAGAGCCATAAATCAACCTGAAAAGTTACCAGAATTGCCTTTATGACAAAAGCAGCAAATAATCTGATGCAGCATGGATTCAATTGTTCCTGCTCATGAATTATGGTCCTTACAGCAAGAAATACACTGGGAGATGCAGAACCAGAAGAAAATTATTTACAACTGCCTAAGGTACCAGCTTAGACTCTCAAACAGTTTCCATAATTTTTTTCCTCCCTGCGCCTTGGGCTCTTTGCCAATACTGGGGGAGGAGGGAGAGGGCAAGTATGGGTATGCTGCCCAGACTTCCTATATAAATTATAAATTGTAAATTATAAATTATGACAATGCCTCTCCAGAGAGAAATGATCGAGCACTACTTTAACCTGGTCCTTTAGGCTGTTTTATTTTTCTCATAATGAACCTGAATCTCTTCATAAATTCTAGCAAAGATGGAGTAAATTATCTGAAAATAAATAAATCATTCTTGGTCCTGGTTTTCCCTCAAGAAAACCAGGTTTCATTTGGTTTCAGGTGCTGTATCTTTGCTTGCCTAAGCTCAGCTGTAGTTGTGTAATGACATGAATCCTCTAGTACTGGTTGTTGATAAATTGACCTTAAACTGCTTATATAAATGAGTTTAAATTGCTATTCTCAAGGGGAAAATGGCTGTGTCTAATGGAATTCTTTATTTTATTTCAATCTTGTTTTGACATACAGAAAATTCCTAGTATATTTCGAGATACCAAGGGGAAGTAGTAGGCAGGAAAACCTACTGCAGATGCTCTGAGGAAGAGTTTTCATTCAGTTTTGATTTTGTTGACCCAGATTTTCTGTTCAACTTAATATTGAACTGCAAATTCTGAAAGAATAGTTGAAAGGCACCTCTGTTGGTCACCTGGTTCAACACCCCTCCCCAAGCAGGGTCACCTACAGCAAGTTGCCCAGGACCGTGTCCAGGTAGCTTTTGAATGGTTCTGAGGCTGAAAACTCCTTAGCCTCTCTGGGCAACCCATGCCAGTGTTCAGTCACCCTCACAGTGAATAAGTGTTTCCTCATGTTCAGGTGGAATCTCCTGTTTGAGTCCACAGACTCTTGTCTTGTAACTGGACACTATTGACAAGTACCTGGCTCCATCTTCTTTACACCACCTTCCTTTCAGGTATTATTCCACACTGATGAGATTCCCCCAAGCCTTCTCACCTTTCAGGCTAAAGAGTCCTGTTTCTCTCCCCCTTTCCTCCTGGGAGAAATGGTCTTGTCCCTTAAACACTTAGTGGTCCTTTTCTGGACTCCTCTCCAGTAGCTTTGTATCTCTTGTATTTGGGAGCTCAAGGCTAGACCCAGCAATCCAGGTATGGCCTTACCAGTGTTGAGCAGAGGGGAAGGATCACCTCCCTTGACCTGCTGGCAGCAATCCTGCTAGGGTAGCCCAGGATACTGCCTTTGCAGCAAGGTCATACTGCTGGCTCCTGTTCAGCCTGGTGTCCACCAGGACCCACAGGCTCTTTTCTGCAAAGCTGTCAGCATGCAGTGCATGGGCTTGTTCCTCTGCAGGTGAAGAACTTGGCACTTTCCTTTTCTGACCTGCATAAAGCCCTTGCCAGCCCATTGCTCCAGCCTGTCCCTCTGGATGGCAGCATGACCCTCTGGCATGGCAGCCACCCACTCAGTTTGGGTCATCATCAAACTTGCTGAGGGCATTCATGTCACATCATCCAGTTTGGTAACAAAGACATTAAAACAGATCAGGACCCAGTGAAACCTCTGTGAAACTAGAAATTTACAGCAATAAAATTTGCATCCATTTTAAGTCAAAACAAAGAAACAAACAAGATCTCATAGAAATAGTGTAGTAATAAATAATGTAGTAATAGACAACACAACACTGGTATCATGATTAGTACACAGAGAGCTGCTTGGGAGCCTTTTAATACCTTTCAGCATTACAGGTTTTGTTTTTGGTTTTCATTAGGTAGTATTTGAGAGACTAAGATGTGCATGAACTTCACGTCTTCAGAATACACTGTGAGAGACAAGAGGATGCAGAGGATTTAAGATGAGTTTAAGTGCTGGGCATGAAAGGAAATTAAGCAGTTTCAGGATTATCTACAGGGCTTGGTGGACATTTACTGACTATTTTATATTCTGCTCAAACAATGTAGTAGAAATCAATTTTATTTAATACTATGTTCATTTTGAAGCTGTATATTCATTTTGAAGCTGTATATTTTAAGTACAAATAACACTTCTGAAGACTTCCATGTGTTTTTAGCGATATCTTTCAAGAGGAGACAATAAGTAGTGTGCTTCCTTTAAATGCAATCCAACACATGCCTGAACTGTTGAAATAAAGCACAGTTCTCCTGAACTGAGATTTTCTTAAGGCAGAGAAATAAAACAGTTCTGACTGAGACTGGGAGCACAGGACTAGAAGATTTCTCCAAATTGACACCAGTAATGAGGAGACACTGCAGAAGATGAAATGACAAAATTTCAGAAAGAGTTGTAATGAATATCATTAAAGGAGAGGAGAAATCTAAAAAAGACTGCAACAAATATATTGACAATTTTTAAAAGTGTTTTTCAGACTATATCAAAATGTTCCAAGATAAATCAAAAACAGTCCTGCAGAGCTCTACAGAATCCACAGGTAAGACATTTAGTGACAGAATTAATGACCAGTTCTATGGATGGACAGAGGGCTGCAAGAGCACATCGATGAGCTGTGTTGAGCTTCTCATCCACCAGCATTCCCAAGTCCTTCTCCTCAGGGCTGCTCTCAATGTATTCTTCACCCAGCCTGTATTTGTGCTTCACCCAGACTGTGTATTTGTGCTTGTCCAAGACCTGGCACTTGGCCTTGCTGAACCCTCCTGTTGAGCCTGCCAAGGTCCCTCTGGGTGATATCCCTTCCCTCCAGCGTATCAACCCCACCACTCAGCTTGTAATTGTCAGCAAACTGAGAGTGCACTAAAATTCCACTGTCCATGTCACAGACAAAGACATTAGAAAGTGCCAGTCCCAAGACCAACCCCTGAGGAACACCTCCTGTCACTGCTCTCCACTTGGACATGAAGCCATTGACCACAACTCTTTGAGTGCAACCATGCAGCCAGTTCCTTATCCATTCAGGGGTCCATCCATCAAATCCATGTCTCTCTGGCTTAGAGACAAGGTCGTGTGAGACAGTATCAAATGCTTTGCACAAGTCCAGAGCTGACACCAGTTGCTCTTCCCTTATCAATCAGCCACGACTGAGAACTGTGCTTGGTCAAGTATAGGGGAACTATTAGAGCTGAAAAGGAGGAAAGTGTCTGTAGAAAGGTCTACCTTCTTGTGAGAACTGAGCTGCTCTAAAATATTTTGCAATAATCTGAATAGTGTAAAAGCTGCACCTTTTAGGTGACAAACTGTCAGCTCTCAAAGGCAGAGGGAAACTATCCTGTTAAATGAGGTGTCATTTTTCCTTTAAGTGCAGTTAAAGAATGTCAGCTGCCCAACAGAAAATCAGACTGTCAGGCTTGCATAGTACTCAGTTTCTACTTTCACTGAAAGGAAAGGCAGTGATCACCTAAGGAAAAATGAACATATTTTAATCAAGTTAAATCAGGAAGAAACCAAAAGAAGTCCACTTAAAGGGTCAGGTTTGTTTGTGCTGTATGCTAATCTCTGTTTCTTGGCTCCCAGACTATTACAATTTTTTAATTCAAACAAACAAATATTGAAGCCAAAGCTAGTTGTCCTGAACTTTAAATTAATTTAGTTTATTAATCATTTTCCCAACATCAATATCATTGATGAATGAAAATTTAGGTGTGCTCACTTCTATGGCAGCTCTGTACAGTGTATGCATCCCCAAGGAATACTGTATCAGTGTGCCCTAGGGACATCTCTCATAGAAATTTCTACAGATTCCTTCTGCATCTCAAAACCTGACTGAGTTTCTCACTCCTCACACAGTGACAGCACAGCAAGATCTGGTGTATTGATTAGAATTAAACTACCACCTTCTGGCATTTACTGCTTTGAGTAATTTCTTCCTATTTGGTTTCATGGGTGTCAAATTCAGCTTTGATTTTCTTGGTTCAAAGGAGCAAATTACCAAATAAAGGTATTTTCTACTCTTTCTCAATAAATAGAAGGTGCATACATACAACTAGGAGAGTCAGACAGAACTTAGAGAAAACTGCTGTGCTTCGTAAAAGAAATTAATCTAGTGGACTTGATCATCCAGACAGAAAGCACTACTCTTCAAAAGTACAGCTTGAAAACACCAGCTGAAAACTTTATCTTAGTGTCTTCTGCACTTCACTGACTCTTCTCTGTAAATGGAGAAGTATTAATTCCAAGGAATTTTGTGCATGTGTGTGCCTACATGTAGTGTTGCACTAAATAGTTTGTTTAGTTGTTGTTTTGCACTGTAAATTTGCAAATAGATTGCAAATTGACTGGTGATTGGAAATTTGTACCTCACAATATGTCTGTAATTTCCCCCTCTCACATCACACTGTTTCTCCCTCACACACCCCTCTCCCCAGTACCCTGGTGCTGGTCTCTCCCAGGTTATCTCCTCCCCTCACCCCTCCCCTCACCTGTACCCATTGGCTGCAGTCCCTCTCTTCCACCCCCTTTCCCCTGGGCTTAAAACCTCCCATGAAGAGACCCCTGTCCTCTTTTTTCCCCTCTCTCTGTCTCTCCCCTTTCTGCCAGGTTACCAGCTGGGCTGCCAGGTGCTGCCACAGCGAGGAAATGAAGGGAAGGACAAAGAGCGCCTCCAGTCTCTTACTTTTGTCCTTGGAGTAGTGGAGCCTTTGGGGGTTTGGAGCTGGCCAGAAAGGACCCCCAAAAGGCCCAGTCACTACACCCACCTCACCTACATTTTCCTGCTTAACAGATCTTCAGAGAGGCACTAACATTCTTCAAGATTAGGTTCACAAGGAAAAACATAAAACTACATTTTCCAGTGATCTCCACATGGAGTAGCAATTTCTGTATAAAGATGGTAGATGCAGAACAGTACTGTGTTCTCCTCAGAACACCCCAGCTCCCACTTCTTTCAGGTAAGGTAAGTGCTACCATCAATCTGATTAGCTGATTTATGTCTCTCAGGTTGGCAGTGTACATGCCACTGGTGTTTATTCTTGTAACAGTAGCTACTGTGTATACCAATAGTACACCATACCCTGCGAATGCAAACTTATCAAGAGCTAAAAACAACTGCAGTTGCAAATTCCCTCCGAAAGGATTATTCAGCTGGCACATGTTTTACTTCAGAGGGCTTTTTGGTATTTACTACAGAGCATATAAATGTAATCCAATTGTAGTAAAGATTCATAAACTAACCAAAGGTTTCAAATTGCATGTTTGCTTCAGATCACTTTGAAAAAGATTTTCTTTTCCAGAATCCTACTTTGAATGTAAAATGTTACTCCAACACAGATGAGGTATCTATTTATAACCAAATGTTTGTGTGCAATGGTCAAATCCAAAAAAAAAAAAAGGAATTGAATGTTTATTTTAGTCTTGATTTTCTTCCAATACCTTGTGCAATTTATCCTGAAATACTAATTATATCTCCCTATGTAAACACTGCAAATATGAAAACTGAAAGGAAGCATATTTGCTAGAGATTTTTTTCCTCCTTTTTCCAAAGTAAAGAGATGCTTGTGGTAAAATTACTTAATTAAAAGAATTCGGTGTGTCAGCGATCATCCCAACAAAGAAAACATGTCCATTTACAGTACTGTTTAACTATTTCTATTGTTGGTGATCACATTAAATGGGTATTTGAATGGAAGCGTGCCAGATGAATAAAAACAACCTTCAGGGGTGCCAAACATTAGCTCTTTCTACAAAATTAGCTAAATGTGTGCAAAATTACACACCTACTATAACTGCTGATCTCTCAGGCAACCCTATAGTCTATATCTGATGTGGTTTTGTTTAAGAGAGCAATGCCAATAAAATACACCAGGAGTTATTATCAGCCCAAGATGTCATTCCAACGAGCTTATATTGAACCATGGCAAAATATATGCCTTCTAGCTCAGGAACTGTAACACTGCAAAATGGGTACAAAATGGATGTCTGTTAATGAGAGAATCTACAGTTTAAGCTGAAAAGTCATGTTAGCTGGACAAACCCCACAATAACCAGAAGCTTGGCAATTCCATTGCCTTTTCATAGTTGCAGAATAAAACTGAATAAAAGTTAATTTTAGGAAGTTGCCCAATGCAGACCTAAGTTGAAGGAGGGTGCCGGGGATTTGCAGTAGTGAATTAGAACTTTGATTCTTTGGGTTGCCAACAGTGATCTGGACTTGACGCCTCTAAGAAAGAAGCAAAAAAGTTTGTAATGAATAAAATTTGGCTCAAATTTCTTGGCCTAAGTTCTAAACCATGAGGCTTCCATCCCTCATGATCCTTCCCTATCATCTATTTTAACTCTGCATAACTTTGTTGTCCTTATTTTAAACCCCCTCTATTTGAAAATTCTAGTTTAAAACCTGGCTCAATGGTAATTGTTGTGGGAAATTCCACTGGCTAAATACAAATACCACAAAGAAATATGCACTTTATAAAATGCAATCACTTAACTTTGAGTTTGCAAACTTATTGGCACCCCGAGAGCTCTACAAGAACTTGGTTATGATATCCCAGACCACTATTTTTGTATTTTCTTTGCAAAATAGTAGGATTCTTTGCACACAAGCTATTAAAATCACCTACACTATTTTCTTCATCTTATGCTTGTGTTGTAATGTGCATTTTTTTATGCAGATTGAATGCGACCAAATTGGAGATCAGCATGTCACAAAAAAAAAAGAAAAAAAAACCCAAACACCACATAAGCAGCTCTTCTATCAATTCAAACAGCCACAGATAAACCAGAAATGGTCCACAGTCCAGGACATACCAGATTAAAAACCGTTCTACAAACATATGGCAGGGGAGGAAAGCAAAGTTGCCAGAGGGAGAGAGTTCCACAGCTGGAGTATGTCAAATAACTATTCTCCATTCAGCTCACCCTTCCCTCTGCACATTAATACCCCACTGCTCCTCTCCACATGCCTCCACCAGAAGCACCCCAGCTATCTGGAGAATCAGGCTAAAACATTGATTGGTAGGGTAGCTACTAGATGGGGTTTTTAACTGTTTTTTTTTTTCTTATCCAAGTAAGTTAAAAATTACATTTTAGACTTTTCCATGTTTATTTCAGAGGTCAGAAAACTTACGCGTTTCCTCCATGTTTGCCATTTCCCATTTTACCACAGCCACAACTTCTTTTCCCCTACTTGGGCACAGTTGTCTAACTCATACAAGTCCATAGGAGTAAAAAGGACCCATCTGAGAGTCCTGGGAGAGCTGGCTGGCATCATCATGAGGCTGCTGCTTATTGTCTTTGAAAGGTTATGAAGCCTGAGGAGGTTTCCCAATAATTTCAGAAAGGTAAATCTTTCAGCCAGAAAGACAACGCAAGGACCTACATGGAGGTCACTCTCATTTCCATCCCTGGGCAAATGAGAGGAAGGCCTCTTAGAAGCCCTCTAACCCAAAACATCTATTTCCATCTAACTCTGCAGCTTCCTTGAGAAATGGGTATCACCTCCCCACATAAACTCTAAAACTGTGACGTTTTTCCATCCTTCTTCTAATCTGCAACACCATTTTAAGAACACTTCACCTACCATTCCCTAATCATTACAGAATTATAGATCTGTGACAAGAGTCCTGCTGAGGCTTTTGAGATGCCACTGTTTAAAGGTGAACAAAATTACAGAAATCCAAAGGTAAAAACCACTAAGACTGAGAAAGACATAAAAAATTTGACTTCAAGACAATGCTGGAAGTAAGGAAAGTTTAGTTTTCAGTTTTCTATGTCATGGCACAGTGAATTTACTATGCCGTTGTTTACCTGAGACCTGCCTTTGCCTCTTTATTACTTTTGTACAACAGAAGTAATTTTCTTTCCTCGCTTATGTCCAGTTATTATAGCTCTGGACAATTGCATTTCTCTTCAGTTTAACTTAGGATGACACTGCTGTAATTAAAGGAACTGGAGCTACAACACGGTTGTACTGCCGACAGCTCCAAGTCAGTAACCATCTTCAGACACTCAAAAACACATTCCTTCAAAAGCCGCCAGATTCTAATTCTGATGAAACCTTACAACACTGAATGCAGCAGTTTGTTAATGTACCAGTTATTCTCAAAGAGCATTGTTTTCTTTGGATGTGTGCACAACCTGCTACTCTTTCCATCTTCTGAGCAATGAAATCACCACATTTTCATCAAAGCGTCCACTTTGGTGAAGAGTCTGGCCTGAGAAATCAACTCCCTCTCACCCCAAGCAGGCCCTGTTTCATTTTCCTCGTACAACACACAGTGGCCACAAAGAACTACAAAAGCTTATGGCTTTAGCACATTGCCCCCAAATCAAAGACTACAGGGAGATGAAAAGAACGAGCTCCTGACTGCTGAAACCAAGAGCCTTATTTCCACCTCTTACACAACATCTCTGTCTGTCAGCACAGTGCAACACAGAAGAGCAGACAGACTAAATTTAAATTATTCAAAACTTTATTTAAATTGAATTCAGCCAAAATGAAACTATATACAGGAAGAACTATATACAGAAAGAAACAAGTCTCGACACTGCCTATTGTCCAGGATCCATCAGTGTGTCCTGAGAAGCAGAAGCACTCATATATAAATGGGAATATATAGATCTGGAGTAAGTTCCGCCCTGCAGGTTGGGCACATGCCAACAGTCTCCAGGGCCACAGGGAGGCACTCGCTGCAGAAGACATGGCCACACATGGTTGCCACGATCAGTCGTCCACTTTGCACAATCTAGAGGAAAAAAATCACATGTATAGGGAGGAAAGAATTTGAGTTTGTTGCTCAATTGGCACCAGGCAAATGAGACTTAGAGCATCTGGAATTAAAGTAACAAGGGACTCTCAGATCTGCCAGTGTCACTTCATCAAGAAATTACTTGTGGAGCTTCACAGCAAGGGCTGTGCTTCCAGCATGCTGCCCACAGAATCCCATATCATCCAGCTGACTTGTGCAGCTCCCCTTCTGGCTTCTTCCTCCTCCCACAAAGCAGAAAGGATAACAACAGGCAGATCCTTACCTCTGAGTAAGAATCCATGCAAATTGGACACCTAATGACAACTCCTTGCTGTGCACTAGAGGAAACAGAACTAGAAAGAACATGCAGCTGTTAAGATCACCACACTTCAACATTTAGTGATACATAAAATCCCACATAATTGTACAACTGCACTGACTAGCCATGACACCTTTCCTTTGAAGAACCCTGCTGCCTTTAAGTCTCAGTTTGCTGCATTGAATGAGGATTTGGGGTCTCCCTGCCCTGAGGGAAGGAGTGTTCTGGTTTCACTAGAAGAAAGGTGTACTCAGTCACGCAGCTCTCGGATTTGTCGCAAGTAATCCCCATTTTTGCCATGCCCCCACACTCATCTCTAAGGCTCTGTGCAAAGTTGTACATCTGCTCTGCGCTGCCTTTTTGTCCCAAAATGCAAATGATATAATTTGCTCATCATGCAACATGGAAGAAGGAAGGAAATATAAACAGTATGGGAAGGCTTCAAAGATAAACGAGGCATACCTGTATAACTTAGTCCTATACAGAAAACAAAAAAAAAAGCACAAAATTTCATGTTTGGTAAGGCATGAGCCATACATACTCTGAATGTGCAGTTCCCTCCTCTGCTGCTCCCTGTTCTGGAGGGGTTGAGTCAGCCACAGGTGCATCATTAGCTGCTGTTCCGTTCCCAGAGCCATCCACCTGTTCATGTCTGTTCAGAGTGGCCCTTCTCCTTTGCTGTTGATAAACTGTAATTAAATATTCAGAATTTATATGTGATGAAAATGTAGAACACGTAAAAGATTTCTTAAGGAAGGATGCTCTTTGTATTGATATGTTTGATCGTTCTATATTTTCAAACCGAATCAACTGGAAGGGAGATTTATTCCATTAAATAGACAGCAACTATCAAACAAGCTCTAAGTGATGCCCATGGGGCAGAAAAACAAATTCCTTGTTGGTAGAATTGCCTTGTCAAGGTTCAGGCCTTGACATGCTTCAAGGAGCTCAGACCCAGGGAAGGGTTAACAAAGCTTGGGGAGAAGGATGCCCGCTGAGAGTGGACACACACAATGCAGAACTGAGGGGCCAAAAGGACATCTGGCACAACTCCCAAGATAAGGAGCAAACTAAGAAACCCAACTCTCCTGAAATCAGCTCTGACTGGTAGAAAGTAATTCCTGCAGGGGCACATTGTGACCACCAACTCATGGAGCAGCAACTCAAGAAATTCCCCAGCCCCAAAGAAGAGGGAGGCTGAGCAATGGACTGAGTGGACTACTCACAGTGAGAAGTGA
>WBNO01019594.1:0-10098 GCA_013400575.1 Peucedramus taeniatus | reverse complement strand
TAGTTTGGACTGGAGCTCCCGGTGCCTCGCGGGGCGGGCCCGCTTTGGGGACACCCCACCCCCCGGGGACACCCCACCCCCCACCCCGGGCACAGCGCGGCTGCTTTGCAGCTGTCGGCACCGCCCGGCGCTGAGGATGGGGGCCGTGGGGGCAGCTGGGGCCGTACTGGTGGCGCTGGTGGTGCTGGAAGCCCCGCGGAGGGGGAAGGAGGGGGGGAATTGGGAGAGGGGAAGAGGAGAGGGCAGGACTTGGGACCTCAAATTTAGCGAAAGGGGGAATGGGACGCCCAAAGTGAACAGGAGGGGACTGGGACCCTCCCAAAAAAAACCAATCACGGGTGAGAGGGATTGAGGACTGGGGGGATGATGGGAAAGAGAAGAAGAAGCACCAAAAGACGGGGCTGGGATCCCCTGACGCCGAAATTGGCCGGAATAAACTCTCTAACACAATTTGAAGCATCAGAAAGCAGGCAGTCTTTATCTGTGCAGGTCACAGAGGAGGATATTTCTTTATTCACTGTGTGTCTCGAGACTTTACGACAAGACATTCATTCCATCACGATAACACATATGCATTAAAACGTGTTTCTTATCTAATACATGAACATCACTTTCCTAGAACTATTTTGCATGCATCCTCCTCCTGGAAGGCCTTGTATGGTCCTGAAAGGTCAGCTAAAGGGGTCTTTGGTGGTCATATTCACTGAATGCTTCAATATAAAAGGTGGCCTTGCCTTGAAATTTTTCTGTGAGCATGCGCTGTTGCATCTTTGTTACATGACTTGCAAAAAAAAAAAAAACAAACCCTACGGTAGTCCTTTCTATCTGTTTCTCCACTGGTTCAACGTATGTTTATCATCCTGTGTAAATACTTTAACGTTCTTTTATCTTATTTGCTAGTTAGCCTTTAAGCTCTATTCCGCAGCTTTAGGGGAACTGAGAATTTCTGTTCTCTGTGTTATTTATCAGGACCACCCCACAGCAGAGCCCAGCTGCTTTGGGGTGCCAGCACCGTTGGGGATGGGGTGTGTGGGGGGAGCTGGGTGCCGTATTGGTGGCACTGGTGGTTCTGGGAGCCTGCCCATCCATGGGGTGAGCAAGGAGCATGGGAGGGGGAGAGAGAGGGGAAGAGAGCTTGGGACTCCCAGCTGAGCAAAAGGGGAGGTGAGATGCCCAAACTGAACAGGATGGGGCTGGGACTCCCAAAACCAAGCACGGGGGAGGTGGGTTGAGAACTCGGGGGACGATGGGAAGGGGGGAGGAAAAGAGGGGGCTGGGATCCCCAAACAGAGGAGGAGGGGAATGGGACACACAAATTGAGTTTGGAGAGGTCAGTGGATTGAGGGGAACGACGGAAAAGGAGGCGAAGAGGGAGGGAAAAGGTGAAGCTGGAATGGAAGAAGGGCAGTTCCATGGGTGTCCACCCTTATCGCTCAGCACTTAAGCCCTGGAGTGAATCCCTAGGGTTCAGGATGGGGGGTGAGGGTGCAGATTCCCGAGGGGATTCTCCCCTGCGTCTATTCCCGGTGCGATTTCCCCCACCCATCAGCCAGTGCTATGTCGCTGTGGGGCAGAGGGGATGGGAAAAGAACCAGGAGGAAGAGGAGAGAGAAGGAGGAGGATCAGGAAGAGGAGGAGCATGAAAAGGAGCAGGAGAAGCGGGAGGGATACTGCTCGCTGTGTCCGCAACCCCCGCAGCCCCCGCAGCCCCAAGAGCATCGGCCCCCCTACATCCCTCAGGTGACTGGGGAGAGGGAGTTTGACCCAAATATATTAGGGGGTCTCTGGCAGAGATTTTTTTGGAGGGGTGTTTGGAGCTTGGTGATTCTGGAATCAAGCCCCAAATATCTTTGCATTTCCCTGGCAGGTTTTCTTGGGGGGATGGGGGTGTGTTTGAAACTTGCAGAACTCCAGAGATGAGCCTCGAATGGCCCTTGTGGGGTGATTGTGGGGGGGTCCATCACCCAGTCGCGATCAGCCAGTACTGGCGGGGCAGGACATCAGTTCTGGGAATCCCCGGGAGAACCAGGGGAGTGTAACATGGGACCTCCGGAGTGGGAAAAGTGGAGAGGGGTGATACCGGAATTGGAGGACCCCCAGCAGCCTGGAGGGGTGGGGGAACAGAGATGAGGGAGGGTCAGGACGCCCGACCCTGAAAGGGGGAGCAGGGAGAGGGAGGAGCTGCAAGTGCCTGGTGTGAGGGGAGCCTGAAGAGGGCGAGCTGGGACGACCTGGGAGCTGAAGCAGAATCAAGGGAAAAGGAAACCCGGAACCCCTCAGGATCCCTAAGCTGGACTCCAAAGAGGGGAGATCATTAGGATCCATGGGGACCCCAGAACTCCAAAGGAGGGAGAGCAGCTAGGGGGAACTCCTGGGAAGGGTTTTTTGGATTGATCCAGGAGGATGTGGAGCAGCATGAAGGGACCGTTATCCCTATCCGGTTCTCTTGCGCCACTGGGAGGGAATTGGGGATACAATGAAGCTGGGAAGGAGGGAGGGGTGGGGGAAATTAGTTTCACTAGGATTTGGCTTGATTCTCATTCTCTTGTTGTGCTTTGACTGGACATAAATTCAAATAATTTTCCCCAAGCCAGTTTATCGTGCCCATGGCAGTGCCAGGAGAGTGCCCTCTCTCTGCCCTGATCCAAGCACGAACCTTTCTTTGAGTGCTCTCTGCCTTGTCTGGGTCAGAAAGGCACTGCCCGGGGCAGCCTTTGTGGCATCAGGCACCCAGCCAGACTCAAACCATTACATGTGGTACACTGGGGATGTTAAACATAAAGCTTAAAGCAAACAAGAGTTTCTGGAGGGTATTCTCCACCCCTTTGCCTTTCCTGAGAGCCATAGGGCAACATGCTGGGCATGACAGCCCAAACTGCTGGAGCACAGCCAAGTGCACAGACTGTGACTATGAACTCTGCCCTCATTCCCAGTGTGTGATGATACTGAAGCAGCCTTGGGAATCTGTTTCCAGTCTCCATGAGCTCATATTTACACAGCCCCAGGAATTTGGTTCAGTCTCCATGAGCTTGGCTGTGAGGATGAGTTCTGGAAAAACAGCTTCTCTGTGTAAAACTCGGGGCTGGTTGAGTTGGCACTGGCTGGAAAGATGCCAGGGATGGGATGGAGCTGAACACCCAGATCATGGCCTCATCTTCGGGGGGATTGAAATAACCAGCTGATGAAATAAATATAGCAAATTAAAGAGAGAGGAGAATAAAACCCCAAACTCATTACTTTTCAGCTGGTTTTATTGAAGCTTTTGCCACCATGGGGTTGGTTTGAGTGTCTGGATGTGGTTTTTAGGTGAGTTCTAGTTTTTGCTGCCTTGTAAGTGGTTTTCAGTGATTTTTTAGGGATTTTTTCAGCCCCTTCTAGCTCTTGCAACAGTGTCTTTGTGGTGGGTTAGTATTTGGGGGCCCTCAGAAACCTTGATGCAACCTCAGGTGAGCAAAGCCACCCTGAGCAGACACAGGTGTGTCCCTGCACTGCTGCAGGGGAGAGACCCCCGGCCCCAGCACTTCTGCCCTCCCCAGCTCTGCTCCCTCTTGCCCCTTTGCAGGTATGAGGGGGGAGAGGAAAAACCTGCATCATTCTTCTGCTTCCAAGCCCAGAGAGTTTATTTAAACTCTTGTTCTGGAAGGGAGTTGGAGCCTTTCTGTGGAGCAGAGGCTGTGCCCAGGAGTGGGAAATGGCTCTGTATGGGGAAGGCTGGTAGGTTCCATCACCCCTAAATCATCCATGGCTCTTATGGCCTGTGGGTGAAGGGGCCAGAGGTGCCCCTGGGAGAGGGTTTGTGAGCTGATGCCTCCCCACTCTGCAGAATTTCCTGAAGCAGCTGCTTTGATCCAAAACAGGTGTGTGAGTGGGTGGGATTCAAGAAATCTGGGAGAGAAGAAATGAGAGGAAAAGCTTGGAGGGAGAGAAATTTCTGTGCCTCCATCCCCTTTTCCCACCTCTTCCTCCCCCACCAGTTTTTCACCCCAAAATGCCCCAAGCTGCAGCCTGGAGCAGGAGGAATTGGGGGGTTGAAAACAGTAACAAAACACCACATCAATTAAACCAAAATTCAAGCATTTGGAGAGGAAAAATACATCATTTTGGATGTCTTACCTTTTTAGACACAGGCAGGTGGTTCTCATATGGAAAATATTTACCTGGGGGAAGTACCAGGTGCAGGGGCTGGTAATAATTTCATTTACAGTGATGACAAAAACGTCTGCTAGGCATTGATGTGAGTGATTTATATAGTTGTAATAAATATAGAAACACTTTTCTGTTGCCAGTGACTTGACAGCAGCATCCACAGGTATTTCCAGTCTGTGTCCGTTCACCCTTGTTCTATTTCTCTTATTTTTTTTCTGTATAAATATTCAGCAAATTGTTCCTGTGGGACCAGCTTTGCTGTGCTGAGGAGGGCTGTGACTACCCAGGAGGTTGGGAGTATTATCAGCTTTTTGTGTTTTTATTTTAGGATCACAGGAGCATCCTAATAAAGCCCCAGGAGGGAGCGGGACCTGGTTGGGCCCTGTGAGCTTGGGGTGTTGTCCAAGATCACTTCGTGGCAAGAGGAGCTGAGGGACACTCTTGTCCCTGGAGGGTGCCCCTGTCCCCTCTGTGGCCCCGGGGATGGCAGAAGTCCCTTGTGAAGAAGGTACAGAGGCACCATCTCCTGCCCCAGGTGCTTCACAAGCTGCCCTGTGCAGGGTGGGAAATCAGGGTTGGCTCAAGTGGGGCCATCCAGCACCTTCTGGGGTGCCCTTGGTGGCCTGGAGTGGGGGCTGGGGCTGAAAACCCCTCTGGACATGCAGGTCCTTGAGACAACACTCTTTCAGGACACCTCCAGCCAGCAGGAGTTGGCTGAGGTTGAAGCAGAGTTGAAGAAACCAAGCAAGTCCTGTTTTTTTGAAAGCTGAAATTGTGTTTTCCTTCCTGCTGCAAACATAAACCTGGCAAAGGAACAATGGTGCCTGACTGCCCTTGGAGGAAAACATCACAAATCAGGCCTTTCTCACTCCCCACTTCTGAGTGTTAGTCAGAATTCACTTTATTTTTACAGGTGGAGACTCAGCTGTTATGATGGAGCTGCTGCAGCAGAGAGCAGAGGGAAGGACCAGTAAGCCCCAGTTTGGTTATGAGGATGTTGTTTGAAGATATGGCTCAGTGTGTTGGGGGAAATTAAAATGGTCAAAGGTGCTGTGGGAGGGGGAGTAAGAAATGTCAAAGTGTTTGCAAGCTGAGGATCTGGGGGATGGTGCCCATTTCATGGTGGAGGGGGGCACAGAGGTGATGCAGGGAGGTTGGGCAGCCTCAAAAATCCTTGGAAGCTGATGATAGCACTGGGATGCCCCCTGGAATGAGCTTGTGCCCTGCTGGGAGCCTCCAGTGTGTTTTGGGGCTGTGTAAGAAGGTGTTGAAGTGACCCATAAGGGAAATGTGAGAGCTGGGAGAACAGGGGGTGCTCTTTATGTCCTTCCCATGTGGTTTGTCCCAAGATTTCAGCCTCAGATGCACCAATGACAGAAAGGTGACCATTGTGGTCACCGTGCTCGCCATGGTGCTGCTTCTCACAGTTGCCATCATCACGCTGGCAGGTGAGTGGCTGAGGGTGCAGGAACCACCCAAAAGTCTCCTTCCTGGAGAAGTCCCCCAGCATGAGTCACTTGGGCATGTCGTGGTTGTTTTCAGCTAAGAAACATCCACCCTGCACGGCTCCCACCCTGCCCAGCTGCTTGGAGAGTGGGATCGGCTTCGGGAACAAGTGCTTTTACTTCCTGGAGGAGGAAGTGGACTGGGAAGGGAGTCAGCATTCCTGCCTCTCCCGCCAAGCCCACCTGGCCACCATTGACACCAGGGAGGAGCTGGTAAGAGAAACTCCTGAGGAGGCGGTGTGGAACAGCCTTTGGAGAGCAGATTTGGAAATTGCAGGAAATTGCCTGAAGAGAATAGCATGGAGGTACCTGTGATCCTTGCTTTCCCCACTTCCAGCATTTCCTCCTGCGCTATGGGAACTACATGGAGTACTGGGTTGGTCTCTGGAGGGAAGGTTCTGGACCTTGGAAATGGCTCAATGGTTCCCTCTTCAATGCTCTGTACGTCCCATCTTCTGGAGAACAAAACTATGGCCTGGGCTGAGCTGGGGTGGGGGCTGGATGCAGGAAGCACAATTAGATATAGATCTGTTGATGTGGGAGGAATCAAACACTACTTTGCCTGGTTGTACCAAAGCATTCAGACACAACCCATGGATTTGTGGGATGCAGATGCTGATGAGAGCCTGGGGGCATCCCTAGATGAATCCCCTGGGACCAAGAACATGAAAACCATTGAGAAGTGGAAGGTAGTTTGGGTTCTTCATGGGGACTTTGCTGGGAAGGTTGGTCCCTGCTCCTGCAGCATCTTAATCTCTCTGGAAATGAGAATCCCTCCCATCCCAGCTGTGTCCCATGAGCTCTAACTTTGCTGTTGATCCAGGTTTGACATCCAGGGCAACGGCCACTGCGCCTACACAAACTCCCACAGGATCAGCAGCGACAGGTGCTCTGAGACGAAATTCTCCATCTGCAGCCACCTGCAGAGACACCCCAGTGAAGTCCAGAAGGATCCGGAAATCCTGAATTCCACCTGAAACCTCCCTCTTAGCAGAGATCCACCACCAGATGGTGTTAACCCCGCACAAGGTGGTACTGAATCTCTGTTGTTTGTATTTGTTTAAATTTTAGCTGGCAAACAGCTCACAGGTTGGGATGAGTCTGTTTGCTGAAACTCTGTCAGTTGAGATAAGTCCATTTGCTAAAGTGAAAACCGATGATTGTGAAAAAAAAAATCAATCAAAACCTCCACTCTGGAGCAGGTGATAAGAGGCAAACTGGGAAGGAGTTGCACAGGAGAAATCTATGGAGGACTGACCCCATGGAAGGGACGCCACCCTGGAGCAGGGCAAAGACTCCTCTCCCTGTTGGGGAAAGAGCAGTATGAAGTGACCATAATNTCTCCATGCACCAGTGGTGGGGAGGACGGAGGGAGTTGGGGATAAAGTAAAGCCTGGGAAAGAGGGAGGGGTGGAGAAAAGGAGTTTTATTAGGATTATTTTTGCTTGTCATTTTGCCTTTTTCTGGGACCCCAAGGGCAACAGCCTGCGCTCAACAGCCCGAAGTGCTGGAGAATAGTGGCCCTTGGCCATGCCATGTCCTCTGTCTGTTCCATGTTCCCTGTCTCTCCTTTGTCCCTAGGCTCTTTGGGGCTGGGGCAGCAGCAAGACCCAGGGCAGCTCTGAGGTGGAACAAGTTTGAGCTCAACTGAGCCACTTCACCTAGTTCCACCCAGAGAGGGCTCAGGTCGCTCCCAGAATGGGCCCTATGGTTCACAGTCACCCCCAGTACGGTCCCAGTAATTTCCACTATAATCCCAGTCACTCCCAGTATGATACCACTGTGATCCCAGCATGGTCCCAGGGTGTCTCATTCACCCCTAATATGGTTCCAGTCACCTCCAGTATGATTATTCCCACTATGACTCCAGTCCCTCCCAGTATGATTCCAGTATGAACACGGTCACTCTCAGTATGATGCCATTTGTTACCAGCACGGTCCCAGTTGCTCCCAATAACCCAGTATGCTTCCAGTCACTCCCAGATACTCCCAGTACTATTCCAGTAACTCCCTTTAAGATTGCTTTATGATCTGTCATTCCTAGTCTCTCCCAGTATATCCCCATTACCCCCAGTGTTTCCACTCACTTCCAGTTGCTCTCAGCAGATTGCAGCATGATACTAGTTGCTCTTAGCCACTCCCAGTTACCTTCAGCATGACTGTCTTGAGTGTAAAAATATTGCAGTTTGAAACCTAGACCTGAAGTATTTCCAACAGAAGTTATAAATCCTAATAGACTCTGGGACAGCAGCTTTTCCTAGAGGATGTGCAACATCGCAAAGACTTCATCAGTGTGTCTGTGAGTGCTTGGAGCTTTGTCCTGTGCCACTCTGGGATGTCATGAAACAGCACTTCACCTGCCACCAGCCCTGTCACCCTCTGCCACCGAAGCTCCTTGGACTTTGTGTCCATGAAACCAGATGCAAAGGGTTTCTGCTGCTCCCCTCTTTGCACAAATCCATGGAGAGCTGGGATTTTTCCAAACTCTTCTGTCCTGCACTCCCTCCTTATGAACACTGCAAGTTCCAGGAATGCCATCAGCTCCCTTCCTCCCTAGAAATCTTGAAACTGTTTCTAGTGCTGCTCCCTTCAGCTCTTGGACAGCTACTCTGTACATAGAGCTGGGAAAAAAATCCACTGGTCACCTCTCATCAGGGAAGTGCTGCTGGAGTTAGAGATGTGTGGGAAATCTCCGTCCCTCCATAGATTTTTCATAAATCTCTACATGGGGTGTGCAGAGATAGTTTTTGTTTATAAAGGATGGAGAGTGCAAACACTTTGTGTGACACTTTCTGTCTCTGTGTTTGTTCCCTATTTGTGGATACAGAGACATCCGAGAGCCCCTTGCACAGACAGACCCATCTGTCCCTGGATAAGGGAGTGCAGCGGGGATGGGTGGGCAGTGAGTCCCAGACAGGGGCAAGATCCATCTCCAGCCCTGCCAGGCCCTGCCAAGGCTCAATGCTGACAAAGCCCTTCAGCCTTGTCCCTGCCCAGAGGGGCAGTGCTGGCCTAGCAGCACAGGTTGTTCTCCCCACAAGGTGCAGGAGACAAGAACACAACCCTTCCAAATGCTGCCTGGAGCTGCAGCTCTGTGTGCTGCCCAGGAACCTCAGCTCTGGCAGCTGCTCTGGGACCATCATCTGCCCCAGACTGCAGGGGATGCAGCAGGGGCCCGGCTGGGCTCTGCCCTGGGGCCATCCTGCACGGAGAACTGCACACAGGCAGGATTTAGTTCCCACAAACAGACAATCCAGGGGTGGAGCGCAGCTGCTCCAGCCCAGCCCACACTGCTGTGCACTAGGCTCTGGGGCTGGGACTCCCCATAGAAGGGACGGCACTGCTGGGCCACAGGAGACAAATAAGCTTCAGCCTGAATCTCACTGTGGTAGGGGAGTGCGCTGGGAAGAGTGGGGAGGGTAAAGAGCAGTCACAGAGCTCAGCTCATCCTGCAGGAGGGACAAGGCAAAAAGAATGGCAACACAGCAGTGGGGACAGCTGAGGGCTGCAGAGCAGCTCTGAATGACACCGTAACCTCTCACAGCACCACTGAGACATTGCTGTTGTGCAGCCAGGGACGAGCAGAGTGGAGTAGTCCAAGCCCTTCCTTGCCTGCAAACCAAAGGAGCTGGTGCATGGCTTTTTGAGTCCCACTTCTACTCCCCCATGGGGTTTGGTTTTGGCCGGCCTGTCTGCCCCCCAGCCCAGGGCACAGCAGATGCTGTTGGCAGGACCAGGAGCTGACTCCCATTTTGTTACATCCCCCTGAGCCCTGCCAAAAAGCAGCTTGGCAGCTGACTGAATGTCCTAGGGTGACGTTATGATGCTTGTATCCCCAGTCGTCTGTCCTGTTATGCTGGATATTATGCTCTGTACCTTCAAGACCAGCTCTGAAAAACGAAGTTTGTTTTGTTATCAGCCTGCTCACTCCCACACAGACGGTGAGACACAGACTGTACATAGGGCTGCTTTTGGGTTTTTTTGCTCTCTTTTGCGTTTTGACCTTGCTTTGCTCTTGCTTCTGCTTTTCTCTCTTGTTTTTGCTTGTTAGCTAGTTTAGCTAGGCAGTCAGAATTTTTTCCTGGACTGTTTTGTTTTGGTTTGGTTTGGTTTTGGGTTTTTTTTTTTTTTTTGTTTTTTTCCCTTTCCTTGGAACCATACGAACCTGCTCTGGACTGGGCCCTGGGAAACACCGAGAGTCTGCACTTTGTGGCCTGCAGCAGCCATTCCCAGCACCGGAGAGGCCGATAACAGAGCAACCACTCCCAGGAGAGACTTTCTGAATTTGAAATCTCTTCAGAGCAGTGAAAGACTTTTGTCATTCAGTATTGTTCATTTTGTGTGTTGAGGGGTGCGTTGCCTGTTAAATAAACAGGTTCTTTCCCCTCATCTCTGAGGAATCCTTCTCAAATTGGTTGGAGCGAGGGGCCATGAGGGTTGGCTTTTC